>WNWK01004649.1:0-34445 GCA_009830355.1 Cherax destructor | reverse complement strand
TGCACAGTTCTGGTCACCGTATTACAGAATGGATATAAATGCACTGGAAAACGTACAAATGAGGATGACAAAGTTGATCCCATGTATCAGAAATCTTCCCTATGAGGATAGACTGAGGGCCCTGAATCTGCACTCTCTAGAAAAGCGTAGAATTAGGGGGGATATGATTGAGGCGTATAAATGGAAAACAGGAATAAAGGGGATGTAAATAGCGTGCTGAAAATATCCAGCCAAGACAGGACTCGCAGCAATGGTTTCAAGTTGGAAAAGTTCAGATTCAGGAAGGATATAGGAAAGCACTGGTTTGGTAATAGAGTTGTGGATGAGTGGAACAAACTCCCGAGTACTGTCATAGATGCTAAGATATTGTGTAGTTTTAAAGATAGGTTAGATAAATACATGGGTGGGTGTGGATGGGTGTGAGTTTGGACCTGACTAGCTTGTACTACCAGGTCAGTAGCTGTACTAATTTCTTAAGTGGAAGTGACCTGACCAGGTGGCCGGCTAGATAATTATATGAGTGGGTGCGGTTGGGTGTGAGTTGGTCCTGACTAGCTTGTGCTACTAGGTCAGATGCAGTGCTCCTTCCTTAAGTGAATGTAACCTGACCTGGCTGGGTCGGGGCATTGGCTTAAGCCGTTGGAGACTTGGACCTGCCTCGCATGGGCCAGTAGGCCTGCTGCAGTGTTCCTTCTTTCTTATGTTCTAAGCCTGCTCAAGTGCCATTACCGAACGAATTTACTTCCTTAAGACATAATGTCACGTAGGTTAGTCTATTTCAGACCCCCAAAAATACACTTCCACAAGCACTTACAATTTTATACTTACAGTGGACCCTCGGTTAACGAAATTAATCCGGTCCAGGAGCTATTACTTAATCTGAATCTTTCGTTATCTGAAACCTTATTTCCCATAAGAAATAATGTAAATACAATTAATTCGTTCCACAAAAAATAATCACTCAAAATAAAAAAAATAACATTTACTTACCTCTATTGAAGAGACTTGCAGGCATCTGGAAGATATAGATGATGATTGGAGCAGGGTGTTAGTGGTTGGAAGGGGAATCCCCCTCCAAAAGGACAAAAGGTAACAAGTCCCTCTGGGGTTACTTCCCTTCTTGGTCTTTTAATGCCACTAGGACCAGCTTGAGTCACTAGACCCCTGCCTGGTGAAGTAGCTGTCCAGAGTCCTCTGTTTCTGGCGACTCTTCAACACTTTTCTGAAATACAACATGGCTCTGTCACTGAAGTTGTTGCACAGAAGGCTCATTTCAGCTTGCTCAGGGTGGTATCTTTCAACAAATGTCTGCAACTCATTCCACTTTGTACACATCTCCTTAAGCACTGAAGAAGGCACCTCCTTATCTCTCTCTCTTCCTGTGAAGCAATAACCTCAGCTGTGGTCTGTTGCTGTTCCAGATGAAGCTCTTGCAGCTCTTCAGTTGTTAGCTCTACCCTGTGCTCCTCCACCAACTCTTCCACATCCTCACCACTCACCTCCAACCCCAGGCTGTTCCCCAATTCCACAATATCTTCCACAACAGGCACAGGGTCGTCAGGGTCAGCCTCAAATCCTTCAAAATTCTTCTCTTGGACACAATCCGGCCACAGTGGTCTCCAAGCAGAGTTCAGAGTCCTGGAAGTCACTTCCTCCCAAGCCTTACCTATAAGGCCTATGCAATGCACGATATTGAGGTGTTCTTTCCAGAACTCTCTTAGGGTCAATTCAGAGTCATTGGTCATATTAAAGCACCTCTGAAACAGTGCTTTGGTGTACAGTTTCTTGAAGTTGGAAATGACCTGCTGGTCCATGGGCTGGAGGAGAGGAGTGGTGTTAGGAGGCAAAAACTTCACTTTGATGAAATTTATGTTGTCAGGCAACAACTCTTGCAAGTTGTGAGGATGAGCAGGAGCATTGTCCAGTAGCAGGAGGCATTGAGTGGCAATTTATTTTCCAGGAGGAATTTCTTCACTAGGGCCAAACACTCCAGTCATCCATTCCTTGAAAATCTCCGTAGTGACCCATGCCTTGGTGTTAGCTTTCCAATGCACACACAATTTATTCTTGTCAACACCGTGTTTCCTGAAGGGTCTGGGATTTTCTGCGTGATGCACCAGTAAAGGCTTCACTTTAAAATCACCACTGGCATTGGCACACATCATAAGAGTTAGCCTGTCTTTCAAAGGCTTGTGTCCTGGCTGTGCCTTTTCCTCCTGAGTAATGTTAGGTCCTGTTGGGCATTTTCTTCCAAAACAGGCCTGTTTCATCACAATTAAACACTTGTTGGATGAGGAATTGTTCGTTGGATGAGGAATTGTTCAGCCTCTACGAACCCCTTTAATTCCAGCACAAATTTTTCAGCTGCACGTTTGTCTTAGCTGGCTGCCTCACCATGCCTCACAACATTGTGTATGCCACTACGTTTCTTAAACTTCTCAAACCAGCCTTTGCTGGCTTTAAAATCACTCTCCTCACCACTGGTTGCAGGCATTGTCTTCACAAGATCTGCGTGCAACTTCCTTGCCTTTTCACAAATTATCGCCATAGAAATACTATCACCCGCTCTCTGTTTTTCATGGATTCACACCAACAACAACAACTCAACCTCATCCACTGTTTTCGATCTTTGTTTCGTTAACAAATTAACCCCTTTTGCAACATTAGCTTTCTTGATCTCATTTCTCTGTGCCAGGATAATGCCGATAGATGAAGTTTTCTTGTACATCCTGGCAAGATCACTCAGACGTACACCACTCTCATATTTTTCTATGATTTCCTTCTTCAGTTCGATGGTGTTCCTCACTCTTTACCTCAGGGGTGCCACTAGGAAGCTTCTTTGGACCCATGGTGACTTATTTCACAGTGGCAATAACTAAAACCACCAAAAAATACACCAAATATATTGTGAATCTTTGAAAGAGCGCGCTGGGTAATGTTGTCTCAATGGTAAACAACGCTTCACTGGCGTCCTGCGCTTGCGTGGAGCAGGCGGACGCGTCTAATACCTTTCGGTAACCGAGGACTTTTCGCTAACCGATTATGAAAAAAGCTTACGTTTTCCGAAACTTTCGTTAACGGGACCTTTCGTTAACCGAGGGTCCACTGTACATAATTGTACGATTTCCGGGGTGATCGTTAGCCGCGGGTCCACTGTAGTGGGTGGCAGCATAAGCCCTCAATATTCATACTGAAACAATGTACTACATAATTTATAAATAAGAAATATTTACACTTACCTTGGAGGAGATGGTGGTAGAGGGCGGCATTCTTGTCAGTGCCCCTATATTCCTCAAACAACATTGGAGGAGTCAAGTTTCGTGTCATCATTTTTCTATCGGTTAATCGCTTAACTTGCTTGCTACACTGTTAATGCTACACTATTGCTGGCTGGAGCTATAGCCTTTATCGACTCCTGCTGCTTTAGTATCATACATATCATAGAATCACTAAAGAAGGCACATTCTCCTCTCTCAGCCCTTTACCAAAGGGCTGGGACTCTGAACTTTCTTTGGCCCCATGGTGGCTTATTTCAGTCACAATCAATAAACAAGCACCAAAATGAACGGATGAATGGATGAACATGCAGAGTATTCCTTAATCAACGAGAGAGAGATGCAGACTGAGTTGGATATGCATGACGAAGTGGGGTCCCTGGAGGGTTGACGCGTCCCATATGGCCGCTAACCGGGAGCCGTAAAACCGGCCGCTAACCGTGGGTCCACTGTATATACGTTTAGATCGTTTACGGGTTAAAGTTATTGCATATTTTACATATACAGCCAACCCTCCATTTTCGTGCTTAATCCATTCCTGAGGGATCGACTAAAACTGAAACCATTTTCCCCATATGAAATAATGGAAATTCAATTAGTCCGTTCCAGAAACCCAGAAGTTTGATTTTTTTTTTTTAGGGGGCCTTAAAGATAGATTTACATGCACAAATGAATGAACTCAATGTGACACTTACCTTTATTGAAGACTGATGTTGCTGGATGGAAGAGACCCTAATTTTTGGAAGGGGAATTCCCCTCCATAAGGATTCCAGGTACCAAGTCCTCATCTAGGGTCACTTCCCTTCTTTGTCTTTTAATCCCACTAGGACCAGCTTGCGAGTCACTGCACACCTGTGGCACTAAATATCTGTCCAGAGAGCTCTGTGTCTGGCGTCTCTTTAAATTGTCCCTAAAATGGGAAAAAGAGATTGTCATTGAACATGTTGATGAGATGGATTGCAACATCTTTGTCAGGGTGATGTTCCTCCACAAATGAATGCACCCTACTCCACATTGCACAAATCTCCTTTATCTCTGAAGAAGACACCTTACATCTTTCTTCCTCCTTCATTGAAGCAATTTCCTCAGATCTGCTTTGGTAGTGTTGCAGCTCAAGCTCTTGCAGCTCTTCAGTGGTTAGATCTTCATTGTGGTCCTCCTCCAACTCTTCCACATCCTGGCTACTCACATCCAACCCCATGCAATTCCCCAATGCCACAATACTTTCCACAACTTCCATAGGCTCCTCAGGGTCAATCCCAAACCCTTCAAAATCCCTCTCTTGGACAGAATCTGGCCACAACTTTCTCCAAGCAATTCATTGTCCTGGAAGTCACTCCCTGCCAAGCTTTATCTATAAGGCCTATGCAATGGAAGATATTGAAGTGATCCTTCCAGAACTCTTTTAGGGTCAATTCAGTCATTGATCACATCAAAGCACCTTTGAAACATTGCTTTGGTGTACAGTTTTTTGAAGTTTGCAATGACCTGCTGGTCCATGGGCTGGATGAGAGGAGTGGTGTTAGGAGGCAAGAACCTCACTGTTATAAATTTGAAATCCTTAGACATTTGGTTTTCCAAGTCTTGAGGATGAGTAGGAGCATTGTCCATTACCAGTAGGCACTTGAGCCCCAATTTATTGTCCAATAGATATTTCTTCACACTGGGGCAAAACACTTGATCAAACCATTCCAGGAAAATTTCCCTAGTGACCCATGCCTTAGGGTTAGACTTCCACATCACACACAATTTATTTTTGGAAGGGGTGTGCCAGTGTCCAAGAATTTAAAAAATAAAATCTTATTTTTTCTTATGAAATGGTAGAGAATCTTTTTCTGAAGGTAATAAAACAAAAAGTATGAAATTTGATTGAAAATTGACAAAATTATGCTCTCGCGAATTTTGATGTCAACTATACAGTGGTCCCTCGGTTTTCGCCGAAAATTCGTTCCAGAATGCTGCTCAAGTGCCATTACTGAACGAATTTACTTCCTTAAGAAATAATGTCACGTAGGTTAGTCTATTTCAGACCCCCAAAAATATACTTGCAACAGCACTTGTGAAAATACACTTACATAAATGTTCGAGTTTGGAGATGCACGAAAACCGAGGGACCACTGTATTTACGGATCAGCGTTTTTGCCGAATTTGACTCCCATTTTAGTCCAATTACATTATTCCAATCGACCAAATTCTTAGCTATTACACTAGTATTACTTCTATTCTATCGATTGAGCACAAGAAATCACCCAGTCAACTGTTTCAACTACAAAATAAAGTGATTGGAAATTGGTAATTTAGCTTATTTAACTCAGTTCAAAATATTCCAATTTCAAAATACGGTGCAGAATTTACAATGCAGGCATTCCTGGCACTAAACTAACATTTCCTCTGTTCATTAGTTATGTTTTCAGTCTTTACAAATGAATTCCATTTTGATTTTTTATTCACAATGAATTTTTATTCAAATTAAAAAAGGAAGATTTACTGTTACGCAATATTGTAATAATTGTACAAATAATATCACCACATTTGTGAACGTATATTAGACCTACCAGCTGGCGCGTATTAGACTTGTGAGGTCATTTGTTTACTCTTGAACATTGGCAAAAATTTAACATTTCTGCTACTTTGAGCTCAGTTTCAAGCCATTTCTAATACTAAAACCAATCAAAATCATCTCTATATCTGTAAAATATCTTCTATTGTATCAAATGAGATCAAGAAATTGCAAATACAACTATAAAAATCACACAAAGAAACACTTGCTCTGACTTTTTTTGGTTATCCTAGGTTCTCTACACATATGCTGCTATGTATGATGATCTGTGTAACTGTATTTGTGTATACCTGAATAAACTTACTTGCTAGGAGCTAATGCTGCTGGGGATTGCAAGTTAAAACCTATGATAATTTATCACTCGGAGAATCCTAGGGCCCTAAAGAACTATGCAAAAGGTAGCCTCCCTGTTTATTATAAATCCAATTCGGAAGCTTGGATGACTACTGGTCTTTTCATAAATTGGTTCAGACTATTTTAAGCCTACAGTTGAGGCTTACTGCAAGGAAAAGAAAATTCCTTTTAATGTTTTACTTGTTTTAGACAATACCCGGCCACTCTCCTCTCACACATCAATGTTAATACTTTAAGGTAAGTAATAAGTGTACTCTGTGTGTATCTTACTTTTTATTGTTTTTTTTAATGCCTAGTGCTATTGCTAACTTAATATAAGTTAGTGTAATCTTGTTGTCTGGCATTTATATGCATTTATAAGTGGAAAAAAATTGCATTCTGCTTTTCGGCGATGTCTGCTTTTAAGGCACTAACCTGGAACCTATCCTGCCGTATAAGTGAGGCCCTCCTGTATTCTCTTTTTCGTGGTCTCGTTTGATAGAATGGAAAACATATTACAGAAATAGAGATGATTTTGATTAGTTTCATGAAGAAAACGACCTTGAAATTGAGCTCAAGGTCGCTTCTTTGGACCCACTGTAACTTATTTCAGTGACAATCAATAAACACAATAAAATTATTGTGAAATGTTTGAATGAACACTCTGGGTAATATTCACTCAATGGTAAACAAAGCTAGACTGGCTCACGACACCTGCACAGGGAGGCGCGGACAGGTCTGATATGCGGGCCGATACTCGGGGAAAAATTGGGCCGAAAAAAGCAACTAAAACTCGAGTCTGCCGATACTCTGGGGGGGATCCACTGTATTATTATTATTATTATTATCATCATCGACATACTTTGTTCACTGAATTTAATCAGTGGGAATGAGTAAACAAGAGAGGAGAAACACGCCGAGAATGTAAGCACAGATGAACGTGTATTAACTCCTGTATGCTTACGGTTGGTTCATACACGCTAACCCCTTTACAGTGAACTTCTTTCGTACTTCCATTCTTTCCTCTTCTTTCTCTTTCTACAATAAATACTCCCATCTCACTCAACATTAAGACTTCAAATATTAAGGTAACTAATGAGTGCACTTTTTTATTGTTTCTTAATGCATAGTTCTATTTTTAATATACCAAAAAATTTATAAATGATGCAAGGGTGACATTAAAACAATATCTAAAGATGGTTGACACAAACCCACTACCAGTACAGTATGTCTGAAATATAGGTAAGGGGTGGCTCTTCGCTTAACGGCCAATTTGCTTACCGACCTACTTAGGAACAGAACTTGGTCGTTAAGTGAGGAGTACCTGCGTATGTATATATATTTTTATGGAAAGTTTACAAAATGCTTGGTATTGATATTTGAAAAATATGCATACTGTTTTTGGCTTGCCTGATGTAACATGTATGAAAGATACATTTATATTATGTATATTATGGGTAATTAGTAAATGAAAAGATAATTGAGCTTGAAATATAATTTATAGGAGAGGGCAAGGGGAAAGTCAAAATTTTAAGACCTAGATGAAGTCCATTAAAATGCACTTCAATAAATGTCTTAAAGAATTTGTCTCCCATCTATAAATATACAGTGGACCCCCGGAAATCGAACATTCTTCATTCCAGAATGCTGTTCAAGTGCTGTTACTAAACAAATTTATTCCCATGAGGAATGATGTAAATTAGATGAGTCCATTTCAGACCCCACAAAAATACACCTATAAAAGCACTTAAAATAATAAACTTACATAAAAGGGCGAGTTGGGAGTGTTTACTTTCCAAGGGTCCACTGTAGTTTTGTATTAACCCTTTCACTGTTGAGATCCCTGCTCACAAACTTTCTCTTGTGTCAAAGAATATTTAAAAAAAAAAAAATTATTTTTTCCTGATGGTAATGACACTAAAAGTACGAAATTTGATGGAAAACTTATGGAATTACGCTCTCGCAAAGTTAGTGGTCTCGGCGATATATACGCATTGGCGATTTCGCCCACTTTGAGCCCTATTTTCGGCCAATTCCAGAAAAAAAAGACACCAGCAATCCAACAGTCATTTAAAACAAATACAGGCTTCTGTTTTACTCACTTGGCAGTACGGTAGTACCTCTGAGTGGTTGCTGTCTAACAATCTACTACCTACATTTCTTAAATCTTATATCTCATATCTTGTATAATAAAACATTTACTTGTATAATAAAACATTTACACTTAACATTGCTCTACTCCAGCATATTCTTATCCAGTTTCATTCCGGGTATTGAGCTTCAGTGGACTCTGGAACTTCATTCCCACTAATACTAGTTTCCTTAACAAATACTATTGGGAGCATGTTAAGCTACACATGTAGTGGTGGTATTATTATTAAACTAAAACATTCTCTACTCAGGTGCTGAACACTGTACCAAGACACAGAGCAACAATAAGTCAGGTGAAGAATCATCAGTGGTTTACCAAAAATTTTCAAAAGAATTCTGGTAAGGCATTTAGTTTGTCAAAAACTTCTTTTGTTGAAGTTCATTCCTTCATAAGTATAAAAGTTTGTTTCTGATTTCTTACCAAATTTGTTATTTACTGTAAATGCTCATCTCATTGAATTCAGCTAATCTGTTGAGTAAAATATTTTGTTTTTAGGTAATTTGTAACCCCAACATAATTTTAGTAGGTACAACTTATTATAAGTACATTTTCTCCATGTTGAAGTGGAACAGAATTCTTCCTCCGTAAGTCATGCGTGTCGTAAGAGGCGACTAAAATGCCGGGAGAAATGGGCTAGTGACCCCTTCTCCTGTATATATTACTAAAGTTAAAAAGAGAAACTAAACATGTTTTTCTTTTTGGACCACCCTGCTTTGGTGGAATACGACCGGTTTGTTGAAAGATGATGTTCAACCTAAACACTTAGAGCCTAGGCCTGTGTTTTAAACCTATTTTTGCCTAGTGCATACCCTCCTTCCCTTACCTTTTGGTCCTCTTTCAAGTTTACTAAAATTAACAGTGATGCTACAAAACAATTTGAATGTGACTTTATTTCAGTAGGAAAATCGCAAATTTTTAAAATTAATCACACAAGCCGTCTGAGATAAGTTGAACCTCCCCTCCCCCACTATCTTCTGTCCCCCCTTAAAAATCCCCATTTATTCAATGGTTCTTTCCAGAAGTTTGTAGCATAATTCAAATGATTCTCTGAACTGCAACATCCCACCATTCCTTCAAATTTAGTGTATCTATTAACTTTATTTAGCCAGACTTGAGTCCTGGAAATGGGAAGTACAATGCCTGCACTTTAAAGGAGGGGTCTGGGATATTGACAGTTTGGAGGGACTATTGTAAACTGTTGTATCTGAGCGTCTCTGCTAAGGTGAAAATGTTGAATGATAATGAAAGTATTTTCTTTTTTGGGGATTTTTTATTTTTGGGTCACCCTGCCTTGGTGGGAGAGGGCAGACTTGTTGGAAAAAAAAATAACTTGTATAATATCAACAAAAGTAAAAATTAGTTCTGTGCAACAAGTTAGTGACAACCTTGGGCTTGTGTTTTCATTAACAAAAAAAGCTCATTTATTGTTTTACGTTTACCCATGTTAACCCTTTCAGAGTCCAGAGGCCCAATTTCAGTGTGCACCAGGGCCAAAGAATTTTCAATTTTTTTTCTTATGAAATGGTAGAGAATCTTTTTCTGAAGGTAATAAAACAAAAAGTACGAAATTTGATTGAAAATTGACGAAATTATGCTCCCGCGAATTTTGATACATTTCCTGTTTATTAGTTATGTTTTCAGTCCCTACAAATTTATTCCATTTTGATTTTTTATTGACATAATGAATTTTTATTCAAACCAAAAAATGGAAGATTTTCTGTTATGCAATATTGTAATAATTGTATAAATAATATCACCACATTTGTGAACGTATATTAGACCCACCAGCTGGGGGTATTAGACGTGTGAGGTCATTTGTTCACTCTTCAGCAAAAATTTAACATTTCCGCTACTTTGAGCTCAATTTCAAGCCATTTCCAGTACTAAAACCAATCAGAATCATCTCTATTTCTGTAATATATCTTCCATTCTATCAAATGATACCAAGAAATCGCAAATACAACTATAAAAAGCATACGAAAAAAACACTGCAAATTCGCTGTTTTAATCGAAAATTATGGTCTGTTTTTTTCTCCCATTATGCACTGTGTGCTGCAGGATTTGTTTTATGTCGTCACACTTACCACATAGATGTACAGTGGTACCTCGACTTACGATGGTCCCCAAACTCACCCTTTTATGTAAGTTTATTTTTTTAAATGCTTTTGTAAGTGTAATTTTGGGGGTCTAAGAGGACTAGTCTATTTTTCATCATTCCTTATGGGGATAAATTCGTTTGGTAATGGCACTTGAACAGCATTCTGGAATGAAAAAATATCGTAAGTCGAGGTACCACTGTATTCTCTCGTATCTAGGCCCAAATTTACCACTCGCTGCTTATCTGAGTGAGCTGAGCTCATGCCGTAGAACTACGGCACGGACCCTGAAAGGGTTAAGAAGGTACTGCAGCATCTTTCCCTCCTTCAGAGTACTGGTGCTGATCTATGCACCTCTAAGGCTCCCGTTTTTATGTATTACTTCATGTTACTTTGCTTACACAAACCTGCTTGATGACTCCTAACACTCAAAGCCTCCTTTACTTCCTCTCTCCATGAGGTATCATAGGGCAGGGCTTATCCCAGAAGGGATAAGCCCTGCCCTATGATACCTCATCTTGGTCATCCTGTTCTGGTCTTCTCTAAATGCCCAAGTCATCTCAACCCCTCCTCAGCATTTCAAATTATATCTAGGATAACCCCATACCATCTTCAGATTTCTACTCTCCAGACTTCAAAAATATTTTAGAAAAAAATGGCACTTTGCTTTTTCCTTAGGAAAAAAATATATCCTAAGAACAGGCATTATTACTTCCAAAAATACAAAATAGAAGTGTCATGAGATAAGAATTGAGACTGCTGCTGCTGCAAAAAAAAAAAGTTATTGTGTAATTTGCCTAAAATGAGAGTTCATTAATTATGTTGTACTGCCTGAAAGACTACGTACTTTGCCTTCTTTTTTCACACATTGGCCATATTCCACCAAGGCAGGGTGACCCCAATAAGAAACAACTTTCATCATCATTCACTCCATCACTGTCTTGCCAGAGGCATGCCTACACTACAGGGATACCTCGCATATCCAGCCTGCCATTATCCAAACCTTGCCAATATCCCAGCAGGCCCTGGGAAAGGGCAAAATTCTAAAATTATTACCGAAACATCCGAATGTTTTCTGCCGCCTCAAAAACTGGAAAAAGTGCCGAAAGAAAAGTGATGGTAAAGCCAAAGAGCTTGGAACTCGATCAGTGCTTGATGAAGTGGTACCTACAACATGGTAGTGGTATGATAGTTCATGGCGCCCAACTTAAAATGGTTGTAGAAATCCGGGAGGCTGTTATTCGAGCCCTGGGCGTCTGGCCCCATTGCCAGACGACGTTGGACTCGTCTTTTAAACCTACAATGCCGTCGCTGATGGCGATATGATGGTACAGATGCGCATTTTTTCCCCCTCACATATCCGGAAACTGTTTCCAAACTGGTCTTGGCCCATATAGTTTGGATGCGAGAGATATCACTGTACGTTTAAAAGACTGCAACATATCAGCACCCCTCCTTTAGAGTGCAGGCACTGTACTTTCCACCTCCAGGACTCCAGTCTGCCTAACTGGTTTCCCTGAATCCCTTCATAAATGTTACTTTGCTAACACTCAAACAGCATGTCAAGTCATAAAAACCATTGATCTCCACTCCTGTCTAACATGCTTATTCACATTTGCTGAAAGTCCAAGCCCCTCACACGCAAAACCTCCTTTACCCCCTCCCTCTAACCTTTCCTAGGAAGACCCTACCCACCTTCCTTCCACTACAGATTTATATGCCCTCCAAGTCATTTTCTTTTGTTCCATCCTCTCTAAAGGTCCAAGCTACCTCAACAACCTTTCCTCTACCTTTTAGAAACCCCACACTTCCTCCTGATCTCCATGCTATGAATTCTCTGCATTATATTCACACCACACGTTGCCCTCAGACACATCTCCACTACCTCCAGCCTTCTCCTTGTAACATTCACCACCCATGTAAGAGCATTGGTACCACTATATTATAATACATTCCACTCTTTACTTCCATGAATAATGTTCTTTGTCTCCACACTCATCAGTGCACCACTCGCCTTTTCCCCCCTCATCAATTCTATGATTCATCTCGTTTTTCATAGACTCGTCTGCTGACAAGTCCACTCCCAAATATCTGATATCCAATCTTTCATTACCTAATTTTTTTTATCCTCATCATCTTGCTCTTTTTCTATGTTCACTTTTAATTTCCTTTTTTTACATACCCTTCCAAACTCATTCACTAATCTCTTCATCTTTTCTTCAGAATTTCCCAAAAGCACAGTGTCATCAGAAAAAAGCAACTGACCCACTTTGTGTTAGATTCTTTATCTCTTAATCCCACACCTCTTGACATCACCCAAGCTCTCACTTCTCTTGCAATCCCATCTATAAATATATTGAAGAACCATGGTGACATGGGAAATATTCTCCCTCTCCTACATACTCTTAACTTTACCCTTAATTTTTTTTTTAACATGTCAGCTGTTTCCCACTGAGGCAGGGTAACCCAAAAAGAAAGAAAAAACTTAAATCATTCAACACTTTCACCATCACTCATGCATAATCACTGTCTTTGCAGAGGCGCTCGGATATGACAGTTTAGAAGTCCCTCCAAACTGCCAGTATCCCAAACCCCTCCCATTTAATATCCTCGTAAAAGCTCTTTAACTGCATTCAGTAACCTACCACCTATTTCCACACATTTGCAACATCTACCACATTACTTCCCCATCCACCCTATCATATGCATTTTCCAAATCCGTAAATGCAACAAAAACCTATTTCAACAAACCGGCCATATCCCACAAAGGCAGGGTGATCCAAAAAGAAAAAAAAGTTAAGTTTCTATTTTTAACTTTAGTAATGTATACAGGAGAAGGGGTTACTAGCCCCTTGCTCCTGGCATTTTAGTCGCCTCTTACAACACACGAGGCTTTCGGAGGAAGAATTCTGTTCCAGTTCCCCATGTAGATAATTGGAAATAAACAAGAACAAGAACTAGTAAGAAAAATAGAAGAAACCCTAGAAGGGTGTGTGTATAAATGCTTGTACATGCATGTGTAGTGTGGCCTAAGTGTAAGTAGAAGTAGTGAGATGTACAGTGGTACCCCGGTTTACGATATTTTTTCATTCCAGAATGCTGTTCAAGTGCCATTACCAAACTAATTTATCTCCTTAAGAAATGTTGTAAAATAGACTAGTCCTTTTAGACCCCCAAAATTACACTTACAAAAGCATTTAAAAAAATAAACTTACATAAAAGGGTGAGTTTGGGGACCATCGTAAACCGGGGTACCACTGTACCTGAAATCTTGCATGTTTATGAGACAGAGAAAAAAGACACCAACCTACTACCAAGGGAATACCTCTTTACCCATATCTAAATACTGTTCATCTATATTCTTCACTGTAAAGTGTTAAGTGTATTCTGCTAAACAAACTTAAGAATACATTCTTAAATCTATCCCATACTGCTTCAACCTCATTGCCTATACTCTCACTAGCTCATCTTTTTTCCAATAGTTGTTTATATCTTACCATAACTGCCTCCTCCTTTAGTTTATAAATCTTCACCACTCTCTCTTACTTGCTGATGCTATTCTCCTTGTTTTCCATCTACCTTTTACTCTCACTGTACCTACAACTAAAAAATTATATATCCGTGGCCCCTCTATAAATGTGCACCTCCTGAAGTCTACCCATCAGTCTTTTATCTACTAATCCATTGTCTAACAAACTACTGTCATTTTGCCCTATATCATATCTTGTCTACTTATTTATCCTTTTTATTAGAAGATGTATTACCTATTACCAAACCCCTTTCTATACAAAATTCAATCAAAGGTACCCCATTATCATTTACACCTGGCACTCGAAATTTACCTTCTACACACACTATAACTAATTTCCACCCCCCCCCCCCCACACACACACACACACACACACACACACTTTAGCATTCATGTCCCCCATCACAACTACTTTCTCACTTGGTTCAAAACTTCCCAAACACTTAACATCTCCCCAAAAATATCTCTACACTTTTCTCCAGGTGCATAAACACTTATTATAACCCACTTTTTACATCCAAGTTTTATTTTAATTCACATAATCCTTGAATTTATGCATTTATATTCTCTTCAGTAACTGATCCTTCAACATTATTGCTGCCTCCCTTCCTTAGCTGTAACTCTCAGGTACTCCTGACCTAATCACATTTATTTCTCCTTACTGAAACTCTCCTACCCTCTTCAGCTTTGATTTGCTTAGAGAAATGACATCAACTTCTTTTCATAACATCAACAATCATCATTTTCTTTTTCTTATCTGTACTACATCCACACACATTCAAACATCCCAGATTTATGAAGTTTTTGGTTTTTAGTAATTTATACAATAAAAACACGTGAGCATATTCGAAATGTACTCGTATTTTCATTGTGTACACCATTATGTATCATGGTATAGGGCACGAAACTGTGTGGAAGCTTGGGTCGGATGAGGAATTTCTTGTACTTTTTTGCATATCAGAATTTCACATGCATGGCAGATGCACTTCCAAATATCTCAAATGCTGTTTACTAATCAGCATGAAGTTCAGACCTTTATATTTTCATTGAAAATAAATTCAGATAATCAGTAACGTTATCCATGGAGGCAGAGAAAAGAATGTATGAAAGTGTAGTGGTACCAACACACTCATATGGGTGTGAAGCATTGGTTGCAAATGCTGCTGCGAGGAGGCAGCTGGAGGCAGTGGAGATGTCCTGTCTAAGGGCAATGTGTGGTGTAAATATTATGCAGAAAATTTGGAGTGTGGAAATTAGGAGGAGGTGTGGAGTTACTAAAAGTATTTGTCAAGAGGGCTGAAGAGGGGTTGTTGAGGTGGTTTGGTCATTTAGAGAATGGATCAAAGTAGACTTGAGTAGCATATAAATTTGTAGGGGAAGGAAGGCGGGGTAGCGTCCTTGAAAAGGTTGGAGGGAGGGGGTAAAGGAGGTTTTGTGGGCGAGGGGCTTGGACTTCCAGCAAGCATGTGTGAGCGTGTTAGATAGGAGTGAATGGAGATGAATGGTTTTTGGGACCTGACAAGCTGTTGGAGTGTGAGCAGGGTAATATTTTGTGAAGGGATTCAGGGAAACCTGTTAATTGATTTAGTTGGACTTAGAGTCCTGGAAATGGGAAGTACAATACCTACACTTTAAAAGGAAGGGTTTGAGATATTGGCGGCTTGGAGGGATTTTCTGAACTGTCGTATCTTAGCGCCTCTGTAAAGACAGTGATTATGTGTGAGGTGAAAGTATTGAATGATAAAAGTATTTTCTTTTGGGGATTTTCTTTCTTTTTGGGTCACCCTGCCTCGGTGGGAGACGGCTGACTTGTTAAAAAAAAAAAAATCAGTAACATTGTGATATGGTGAAATATGGAGAAAGAAGAGAACTTGGGAGCAAGAAACACTGCTGCACATGAGATGCTACATGTGTCTCCATTCAGCTTTCCTGACCAGTGGGATGAGTCCAGATGCCTGTCATAACTTTGGCATAGGTGTATTCCTATGTCACCTGCCTTCTAATTGGTTAAGAGTAAAGTTTGGGAAGTCAGTACAATTTCCAGTTCTCATGCCATGCTATCTTAAACATATCTTAGGATCAAAACACCCTAAACTTTCATTTAACACTTCCTATGATTTCTCTACACTCCTCTTTCCCACAAGTTCATGAACACTTGCTATAACACACTTCTCTATAGACCTTTATTTTAATTCATATAATTCTTCAATTTAAACACTTGCTCACTCTACTGTTTAATTAATATTACTGCTATTCTTTTAGGTAATTCTTTCAGATAAACCTGATTTAAACCTATTCCTCCCAATTGACATTCTTCTACCATAATTAAGTTTTTCACTTAATGCTTGAATATTCTTGATAGGAGACTGCTATTGAGGTTGAAAAAAATTCTAGCCTGTGCACATTCATATTACTGCTAAAATTTCCTTTGTTAATAATTTATAGTGAGATAATAGCTCCTTGCTCCTTTCATTTTAGTCTCCCATATGACACATTGTTGACACAGAAAGGATTTTATCCTACTTTTGCATGGAATTGAAAGGAAGCAGTTCAGGGGCAAAAGCTATTAAGAAATTAAATCCATGGATGAGTTTATACATACAATCACCTCTGTGTAGTGTGTACTGGACATAAATACAAGTTAGATTTATTGTCATGCATATTGCAGACAAAATGAAGGGACCAGCAATCCTGCTGGACAGTTGTTCCTTCTTTGATGGTTGTTGCCTACCACCTTAATCACCATATAGTATTTTTACAATATCTTCTAAATTATTATGGAGATGTTCTTCCAGACACCCCTGAAGGAACTTTATCTTTGTCATATTTGTATTTCCAGATGACCTTTCCAACATGGACACCAATACTATATACCCTGTATGTAAATATCTGTTGAGTGATCCGAAGTTGTGTTTACTGGAAATGAAAGAAAACTCGAGAGAGGAGGTTTCAGGTACTATGTGACTCTGCAAATATACAAGTGCAGAGTTTCAGAGTGTCTGTGGTCTCCCTCACATAACCTCTAGACAAGATAACACCTGAAGATTATGTACACAAGAGGTTTAATAATTAAGACTAAAGCGTTAAATTTTTATTTATTGGAACGGGGAAGCATCCTCATTTCATACTTGTCACATATTGAAATTTAAAATTTATTCTTGGATATGATTGACTGAATATCAATTATAATGATATCTTGCAAAATATTAGTTTCTCTCCAAAAATTACTGGAAATAGGATGGAAGTGTTATGCTTTATTTGCATTTGAGCAAAGCCTAATTCTCTGCTTTGGTAGTTTAGCATTATGATGGGAGATACGAGTCCATAAAGCTAGATTACCAAAGCATTGAGGTGGGCCATGTCATCAAGCAAACTCCTTAAGAATTGAAATTTTTAGCCAAGAATTGGAATTTTATTTTATTGAACCTTGTAAAGAATGGCAATATCTTTGGTGATCTAGCTGTATGAGGGATTTAAAGTCATATAGCTGGAACACCATGGGGCATTGCTGTTCTTATAACCACCACTTGCCCTACAATAGGAAAGTAATACTTTTTAATTTACGTTTCCTTTGTGCATTTAAACTGACACTTGTGGATTTAGTGCTTAGTTTTGATTTTAATAATAATAAACTGGAATTCATTGTATTTCAGGTTTCGTGCAAAATGTGTGCACTGAGAGCATGACCCCAAGAAAACGAGTTTGCAGTGAATTGGAGCGAGCCAATACTGCGTTCTCTCTTGAAGACATTGCGCCTCGTTTGGCTTGCTCTCAACCAGAAGCACCAACCCCTACTACGATAAATACTGCTGTTGTAAGTTAATGCATGAAGCATTGTTTGCATGTGGATGTACAGTGGACCCCCGAGTTTCTGCCATAATTCGTTCCAGAAGGCTGTTAAAGTGCCATTACCAAACAAATTTTTAATCTATTATTTTACACAAGAATTTGGTTGCTTGAATGGGAAAAGTTCCTTGTGCCTTTTGCTCAAGTATTCTTAACCCTTTCACTGTCGGTCCCGTGATATTACGGCTTGCAAGCCAGCGTCGGTCCCGTGATATTACGGCTTGCAAGCCAGCGTCGGTCCCGTGATATTACGGCTTGCAAGCCAGCGTCTGTCCCGTGATATTACGGCTTGCAAGCCAGCGTCGGTCCCGTGATATTACGGCTTGCAAGCCAGCGTCGGTCCCGTGATATTACGGCTTGCAAGCCAGCGTCGGTCCCGTGATACACCAAAATTCTAGCGGCTTCAAGTCTGGCGGGAGAAAGCTGGTAGGCCTATGTGCGAGAGAAATGGATCTGTGAAGATTTACTGTTATTCAGACTACTGCATAATTGTAATAATTGTATAAATAATATCAGTGCATTTGTGAATGCATATTAGACAGCCAGTTGACATGTATTGGACATGTGATGTGATTTGTTTACTTGAACATCGGCAAAAATCAAACATTTCCACTACTTTGAGCTCAATTTCAAGCTACTTTTAGTTTGTTAACCATTCAAAATGATCTCTATTTCTGTAATATATCTTCCATTTTATCAAATGAAACCAAGAAAACAAGAATACAACCATAAATACCACAGGAAAATACACCAAGTTGCTGTTTTAAATAAAAAACATACATTTTTCTATGCACTGCGTGCTGTAGGTTTTTTTTATACTACGCACACTGACCATGCAGACCCATTCTCTCACATGCAGGCCTACCAGCTTTCTCCCGCAAGATTTGAAACCGCTTGAATTTTGGCGTTGTATTACGGGACTGACACTGGCTTCAAAGCCGTGATACAACAGGACTGACCCTGAAAGGGTTATAATCATCAATGTAACTCCACTACCTCACCTCACTATTATGTCTACTTATTCACATATGATCATCCGTATTAAGTTTATATGATATGTAACGTGTTTATTATACAGTTATGAACAACATGTGATAACTGGAATAAAGAAATTCTCAAGAATACCATAAATATACAACATTTTATAGCACCTGTAGCAGCATACTTCCGACATCATGGTGTGTCAGGCACTTTTGAAACTTTCAGCTTATTTCTTGTCTGGGATAAGCTCCTTCCACTTTGTAATAATGCTGAATGTTGATTTTAATAAATTAGGAAAAAAAAAAAAAAAAATTCACTACATACGTGCAAGGATGTGCTACCTGTGGCATCATCATGAGAAATGTTGTATTGACTATAATTCTTTGTAGAAACATCGTACAAACGTGAGATTTGCACTAAATTGTTGCCAGATTGTTGAACTATTTTACTGTAAGCTTAATTGTCAAATTTACAAAAAAAATTCACACCCCACCCGGGGGACATTCTGAGGTAACCTTTAAGCCTAATTTTTTGACGCTCTTTAATTTTTTAACGTAAACGTTAATATTTCTTCATTGTTGCTGCATATATGGTGTGCAAATGCTTGTCAATTTCTTGAACAGACACTTGAGAATATCAAAATACCAAGTCGTCATCCTTGTAAGCTTTGCACATTCTTGGGAGGATAGGCAGATGAAATCTTATAAAGTAAATCACTTGTGCAGTCAGACAATTAATGTTTTATTTTCAGTGTGGAGACAATATGGACTTGAGAGTGGTGAGCTTCTCTCAGCCCGCCCAGCCTGAAAACCTACTGTTATCACAGTTAACTCAAGGAACACAAGCCAGTCAAACACCACTGCAGCGCTTGGTTAAACGAATGACAAGAATACTCGTCAGGACCACTCTTGAAGACACTTTAACCCATCTGGAGGCCTTATTTAACAAAATGCATTATACCTATCGCTATCACACGGCTCATGTTGTAAGTTTACACCCTAAAACTTGTAATGTTGGCATTGTGCACCAGAAATGGTTAAGTGCTGAATTCAAACAATGGAGTAAAACGCAGTTTTGCTAGTTATTCTGTCTTGTGTCTAGCTAGTATATGGAAGAAAGAAGTTTGAAAGTTTTAACACAACATTGCAACCAAATAAGATTTAAATGAGATGCTATTTAATCTGTTAACAAGGGTTAAATTTAATTACCTAAAATTAGTAAATGAATTTTACCTAGAACTTGGGCACTATAATGTAAGATTCAATATTGATTGCAGTCAGACAGTGCAAGTTTATCTTAATCTTCCAAAAGTTTTCTTTCATTAAAGATGAAAGGTCAAAAATATACTCATGAATAACTCAAAAGCTGCTCTATGATTTTTTAAACTCTCAATATTGTATCTAAAGCTATGGTATTCAAAGACAATAATGACAAAGGAATGTAGATAGATATCATTAGGTTTATTAATAAATTTCATATTGCTTTTCCATTATTAATGGAGAAAAACTAACTCCCATACATAACTGCACCACAAAGTTTCTGATGTACTTAATGCCCCTTAACTGTGGCATATCCTGGAATTATATTTCCTGTGAGTGCACTAAGATTTAAAAAAAAAAATTCTCACTGATTGAAAGAGTATGTTTTTATGAATCAAATAAGACTAAAGTAAGTGGATCTGATCAAAAAAATATGATCACTTATTAGCAACAAGCTATGACAAGTTTGGGTTGAGCACATTTTGTATTTGGATGAACTTAAAAAAAAAATAACTAAATTTTATTTTGTTTTGATGTGTGGCCTAACATTTTATTCCTTTTCAGATGACTGTGACAACATTGGACCGTCGAGGTGCCCAGTTGGTTCTCAAGGCCAGTGTACTTGACATGGGACAGAACATTCTTGTTGACTTCCGTCTGTCTAAGGGTTGTGGATTGGATTTTAAGCGGCATTTTTTGCGTATCAAAGAAGGATTATCACACATCATTGTTAAAGGGCCAGTCACTTGGAATATGGCCATGGCCACCAACATGCTTCCTGCATAATGACCAATGGCTAATATATTGATGAGGTTTTATAGCCAGAATAGTAATTTTGTATCTTTTTTTTTTTTTTTTAAATTTTGAAAACATGCTAAAAGCCACGTTTACCAATGAAGGCAACATTTGTTTTTAGATGTTGACCCCGTGGAGTGTTTGGTGTTTACCCATTTACAGCTTCAGCCTAATCTTCCTTTCATTTATAGGTATGTAGTTTTTCATTTTAGCTTTCACATCTAGGTTTCAACTATTGTCCATATATTACCTGCATTGCCAGTAGTTATTAATAGCCATCACAGTTCAAATGACACTTCAACTGCAATATAACTCTCCAGCCTTCAGAGTGCTGGCACCATTTCCCCACTATCAGAACTAGTCTGGATAATGGTTTCTTTTGAATCCATTTATATAGTTACCTTGTTTACACTATTCATACAATATTATTTCAAATATGTTCAATATTTTCCCTCTTTTCCAGAATACTAAAATTTAGTACCACAATTATAATCTAGCAGGGACTTCTGTTTCTTATTATTAACCCTCTCCCTCTGGGCATATAAACTTAGTGCTAGTTTCTTATAATAATGTCACCATAGGTTTGAGTTCTTGCAGAAATTCCTTTTTATCTAGAATTTAATATTTTTTTCCTCCAGATATTGTGCATAACATCTGACATTCCTTCGATGATGCCGCTTTCCTTTTAGCCTCTCTTATCTCTCCAATATCCTGTTTTGCTATATTGTCAGAGGTGGAATACAGAATTAAAATACAATCTACTGATGCATCTCTCATGTCTAAATTAAAAACTTGTAGTGATCAATAAGACAGAATATTGCACTGTGAGAATAGGTCCCTAGCTTGCACAACACTTTTTTCTCTGAAATATCACTTCCTCAGATGCAAGTAGCTCAGGTGAATATGCCTTTCTTAAAAAAAACATTAATGAATGCTGCAACAAAATGGGTAGAGGGAGCAGAGATGTCTAGTTTGGGAGCAATGTGTGTGCTGTGATTTATCAGGCAGAGAATCTGAAGCATAGAAATTTAAAATTATTGAGGTTTGGGCATGTAGAGGGGATGGAAAGGGATAGGTTGATGAAGAGGGTGTATAAATGTGGAGTGGAAGGAGGGTTAACCTAAGAGTTTGTGACTTAAGTATCAAGCAGACTTATGTAAGCATGTTAGATAGGGGTGCATGGAGAAAAGTGGTTTTTAAAGGATGTGTTGGAGTGTTAAGGGGTAAATCCCGGGAAAACTGGTTAGCTGGATTTGAGTCCTGGAAGTGGTAAGGGCAATACCTGTCTTCTGAAAGAGGGATAGGGATGTTGCAGTCAGAGGATAATCTGATTGTGATATCAGCACACTTCTGGAAAGACTGTAGTTGAGTGATGGCATTTTCTTCTTTAGGTCACCCTGCTTTGGCAATATACTGCTGCAGTTAAAGGGGGAGGGCATACCACAAAACAGAGGTAGATTCCACAAATTTGGTCCATAAATACCATTATTGTATCTTCCTCTTTACTAGAAACATCTTGAAATAATATGCATATTTAAGACGAGGCTACAATTTGCTGATTATGTAAAAAACTCTAGCTTCTATTTTTACGACGCCAGCCATCTCCTACTGTTGCAGGGTGACCCCAAAAGCTTCTCTCTTTACATTTAGTAATTTATACAGGAGGGTCTTGGCAAGAGGTGTGGGGTTAAAAGACAAAGAATCAAATACAAAGTGGGAGTTGTCAGTTGCTTTTTGCTGATGACACTGTGCTTTTGGGAGATTCTGAAGAGAAGTTGCAGAGGTTGGTGGATGAATTTGGTAAGGTATGTAAAAGAAGAAAATTGAAAGTAAATATAGGAAAGAGTAAGGTGATGTGGATAACAAAAAGATTAGGTGACGAAAGATTGGATATCAGATTGGAGGGAGAGAGTATGGAGGTGGTGAATGTATTCAGATATTTAGGAGTGGACATGTCAGCAGATGGGTCTATGATGGATGAGGTGAATCATAGAATTGATGAGGGTAAAAGGGTGAGTGGTGCACTTGGAAGTCTGTGGAGACAAAGAACTTTGTCCATGGAAGTAAAGAGGGGAATGTATGAGAGTATAGTTATACCAACACTCTTATATGGGTGTGAAGCATGGGTGATGAATCCAACGAGGAGAAGGCTGGAGGCAGTGGAGATGTCATGTCTGAGGTCAATGTGTGGTGTGAATATAATGCAGAGAATTCGGAGTTTGGAAATTAGGAGGAGGTGCGGGATTACCAAAACTATTATCCAGAGAACCCCTGTGGTTTAGCGCTTCTATTTGATTATAATAATAATAATATTATCCAGAGGGCTGAGGAGGGGTTGTTGAGGTGGTTCGGGCATGTAGAGAGAATGGAACGAAACAATGACCTCGAGAGTCTATAAATCTGTAGTGGAGGGAAGGCGGGGTAGGGGTCGCCCTAGGAAAGGTTGGAGGGAGGGGGTAAAAGGTTTTGTGTGCGAGGGGCTTGGATTTCCAGCAAGCGTGCGTGTGCGTATTTGATAGGAGTGAAAGGAGACAAATGGTTTTTAATGCTTGACGTGCTGTTGGAGTGTGAGCAAAGTAACATTTATGAAGGGATTCAGGGAAACCGGCAGGCCGGACTTGAGTCCTGGAGATGGGAAGTACAGTGTCTGCACTCTGAAGGAGGGGTGTTAATGTTGCAGTTTTATAACTGTAGTGTAAAGCACCTCTCTGATAAGACAGTGATGGAGTGAATGATGACGAAAGTTTTTCTTTTTCGGGCCACCCTGCCTTGGTGGGTATCGGCCGATGTGTTAATAATAATAAAAAGAGGTTACTAACCCCTTGTTCCCGGCATTTTAGTCACCTCTTATGACGTGCATGACTTAAGGAAGGAGGATTCTTCTCCACTTCACCATGGAGTAAAGGCTGAAGCTGTAAATGTTGAAAAAAAAAAAAACCACTAAGCAACTAGAATGCTTCCTCCTGTCTCTAGGTCTTTTAAGTTATACTTCTAAAAAGAATCTCATCTGCTCTAGTATTTCATCTGCAGCATTAACAAGTTTCTATGAATCTATTGTATCACAATGCACCTGGCTTTTCAGTTATAAGGACGAAAATAATCGTATCTCGTTTAAAAATATTCCCACTGCTTCTTTTGCTTTCATGATTTATCAAACCTGTCAGAGCTTTATAATACATCAAAAGAAACTACAGTGGACCCCCGAGTAACGAACACCCCATAAATCATACAATTATGTAAGTGCTTGTGGAAGTGTATTTTTGGGGGTCAGAAATAGACTAACCTACGTGACATTATTCCTTAAGGGAGTAAATTCGTTCGGTAATGGCACTTGAGCAGGCTTCTTGAATGAAGTTTTTACGTTACTCGGGAGTCCACTGTACTAGGATAATTTAGGAATTTTCATTGGCTTCAGAAAGTGTGCAGATAGCCCTGGCTAGTGCTTCATAATATGCATTGGTATATAAACAAAAACCACTACATTAAGTACACCATAGACATTCCAAAATTAAAAAAAAAAATTGTTACTACCTTTCTGGAGATGTCCTGTGAGGGCAGGGTGACCCAAAGAAGAATCATAAATTACCTTGCTCAAGACTATAAGATCACTGAAAATACTTTTGCACTAGGCATTCTTCTGGTGTTTGTAGTTAGATAAACATAGCATCTTGTGGGCTCAGGGTTCTTCACACAACTTATTATAATTAAAATACACATACAACCCCCACATATAAAAAGAGGAGCTTACAACGTTGTAAGCTCCTCTCTTTTTATATGTGCGGGTTGTGTGTGTATTGTTCCAGTCACGGTATTGTGCCTTTTTTTGTTCTTTATAATTAAAATAGTTATGCCACATGTTTTAATGGATAGCTTGGAAAGCATTGAAAAAAAGTGTATTTTTAAAAAGTGAGTAATGTATAAAAATTCAGATTCAAGTGAAATACCTTGCCAGTATTAATATAACCTTAGTGCATAAATAAACACATTGCATGAATGTGCAGCATTATGAATCCTAATATAAGTAGGCAAATTTTTTTTTAGTAGGCAATATAATTTTTTTTAAATACTTGCCACTAAACAGTTTCAAATATTTAGTATAAAACAACTTCAAAATTTCTCGGCCAAGGTAAACTTGTACAGTATCAAAATAATGTAGGCTGCTTTCCCTCAACCAGCAACTATCTTAAGAAGTTGCTGATAATATTAATGAAGAACAAAGATGATTTTCAGAAAAAGCTTTTATTGGTTCAGTGGCTTGATGTGTTGATCTTTATAAAGTAATACTTGTTCAAATAAAAGCTTGTTCTGCAGTGTATCTTTTCTTGTTTGTTTTTAAAAGTGAAAAAAATTCTAAATTTTGGGGAATCAAATGCAAAATGGGAATTGACAGTTACTTTTTTCTGATGATACTGTGCTTTTGGGAGATTGTAAAGAAAAGTTGTGAAGGTTAGTGGACGGTTTGGAAGAGTGTGTAAAGGTAGAAAGTTGAAAGTGAACATAGATAAGAGTAAAGTGATGAGGGTATCAAATGATTTAGATAAAGAAAAATTGGATATCACATTGAAGGGAGGGAGTATAGGAGAAGTGAATGTTTTCAGATATTTGGGAGTCGACTTGTCAGCGGATAGGTTTATGAAGGATGAGGTTAACCATAAAATTGATGAAGGAAAAAAGGTGAGTGGTGCGTTGAGGTATCTGTGGAGACAAAAAAAAGTTACCATGTAGGCAAAGAAGGGAATGTATGGGAGTACAGCGGACCCTCGGTTTTTGCCGAAAATTCTTTCCAGAATGCTGTTTGAGTGCTGTTACCAAACGAATTTGTTCCCATAAGGACAAATGTAAATTAGATTAGTCATTTCAGAACCCCCAAAAATACACTTATAAAAGCACTTACGAAAATACACTTAAATAATTGTTTTGAGTTTTTAGGTGAACGAAAACCGAGGGTCCACTGTATAGTGGTACCAACACGCTTGTATTGGTGTGAAGTTTGGGTTGTAAATGCAGCAGTGAGGTGGTGGCTGTAGTTAAATTTGTCACTAATGACTCGTCTTCCACTAACATTTGCATCTCCAGATTGCCAGCCTTTCCAATCATATGCTTCTAACCCTTAAACAATGGGATACCCTGATGTTTTTTTTCTTTAATTGTTGTTAATGTTGAACACTATGTACATTAGCTTGATATTAGATGTGTTTAAAGGGGTTTTAGCATTTTCAAACAGGGAAAGGCTTAGCCTGACATTGCTCCACTTGGAATATATGGTGTATATATTTTTTTCTCATGGAAATAAGTTACACTGATTGACTTTACTGGGTTATATATATAGTGTAAATATTGCATAATTTTTATTCTTTTTTTACCAATTTGGTCTTCTAAGGCTATATACAATGAATACTTTATAATATTAGTCATTTCCAAGTGTACTACATCTCAAAACATGGAAATTATTCACATTGTTTGACTTTACTGGGTTAAATATACTTCTTGTGCTTTGGGCGAATTCCACTGTTAGTATCGTGAAATTGTAATAAATTTGGAATGAAAGTCATCTTTATGCAACTTGCACACCGTTTGCTGGTAGGGAAACTGGTGGAAGAACAGCTCCTGAAATAAACAAGAAACTGGTGAAGGTTCAGAAGTATGCAACAATACTAGTCTATTGCTAAGGTGTATGAGCTTCAAAATGAAGCTAAGTAAATTGAATACAAGTTCCATGGAGAAATGTATGCAAAATACTCATAGAAATTCATAGGACAGGCTGAGAAATGGTAAACAGGTATTCCAGGGCACATCTAAAAGGGATGTCAGGAAGTATTAAGTTTTGCACTTCCATTAACCCCACTATTCTCTCAGCCTTATTTGCAAGGGTGTATGATCCATACAGGTTTAGTGCATGTTTTTAATTTTAACAATAATGATGCAAGTACTAATCTATTACTGTATGTTGATTATAAGTATAGAACTGGAACTCTAAACTGGCATTTTAGAATCTAGTATGTAAAGTTAGAGAATGTTAAAAAATGGAAGATTAAAACCTTTATACTATATTGAAATTTAAGAACTAGGCTTTAGTAGGAATTGATAGTGTTGAAAGAATATGCAGCATGATGAGTACCCATCACCTTGTGCTGCAGCTGTAAGAGTTGTCTTGCTTGGACCAGGCTCCTCTTTACTCTTGCAGGCAGAATTCTAGTCTTTCACTGATGGGTGCTTACTGCTTTTTCAGAGATCTTGTCAATTTCATTTTTCATAGTGTTATGTAAAGAAAATGTATGATCTTTTGTAATTAGTAATGGTGAATATAAGAAATAAAAATATATTTTATCACTAAATACTTTAATAATCCAAAGATTCTGCTTTTCTAGTTTGTCAGCCAGTATAAATATTATACAGTGGAACCTCAGTACTCGAACAATTCGGTATTCAAACACTGTTTGGTAAACAAATCATTCTGTAGTCTGCCGTTTGCTCGGCACTCGACCAAACAAACGTGACCTGCCAGAACTTCGCTGTAAACTATTTAGTCTCTCTTCGCACTTTTTGGTGTTTTTTTATATTTGTATAAATAGGTCACCATGGGGCCTAAGAGGGTTAGTGATAACAGCCAACCAAAAAAAAAATTGGCTGGAAAAAATTTGTTCTGTATTCGAACAGATCGGCACTGGAATATCCTTTTGGAACCAGTCGAGTTAGTGCTGAGGTTCCACTGTATAATGAAGATGCTTTACTTAGTATTTCCTTCAAGGGAAGTTGCCTGATGCTGGTGAGGGACTTTTAATTCAAGGAATTTGCCTCTTCATTGGGAGGCTCCTTGGCACAGTGAAGAGGCTTTTGGTCTGAGGAATTGGACCTTAAGTAGTCTTCCTCCGACCGAACTTAATTGACCCCCACCCCCCCTTCCCAGCCTCATCCCCCACATTCCTCTTTTCTCATTCTCCCTCCTTTCCCCATCCCTTCCCTCTCCCTTTCCTGTTTTCATTCTTTGGGGTCCTCCCTCAGACATTCTAGTTATGTTGAGGAAAGGGTATCATTGTCCATCCTATTCCATTGAGGTCCTTGGTGTAGTTTGCTGTGGAATCTGTATCATCTGGGAAAGTCCCAATCTTCTGCGGTCTTCCGGGGGAAGACTTCCGGTGTCTTTCGGGTGACAAGTGCATCTCTGAAGACTGCCTGTTGGATTCCGGGTCGTGGCCGAAGGAGGTATGCATTGTAGCAGGTATCTGACCGCCCTCTCTTTTGTCCACCGAGGTGGCTTGGTTGATGTGACCTCTTTAAGGGGGGCTCCTTGTCATGGAAAAGAGGCTATCGGTATGAGGAATTGGACCTCTTGGTCTTCTTCCTCAGACCGAACCTAATTACCCCCCAATCCCCCTTCCCTTTCCCATCTTCCCCCATCCTCCCTTTTCCCTTTCCTCATCCTCCTCATCCCTCCCTCATTCCCTTCACATTTTTACCATGTGAGCTTCTCTCCACAGGCATTCTAGTTCCTAGGTAGTGGGAAGGGTACCGTGGTCCATCCCATTCCATTGAGGTTCTTGGCGGTGGTGTAGTTTGCCGTGGAATCTGGATCACCTGGGAATGTCCCGATCCCTCTCTGGTCTAATAGGGTGGCTTTGGGTATCTTTTGGGCGACGGGTGTATCTCTGCAGGCCACCTTTCGGATTCCGGGGGTGGTGGTCAAAGGAGGTATGCTCTGTGGCGGATATCCGGCCGCCCTCTCTTTTGCCCGCCGAGGTGGCTCGGTGGATGTGAGGTTGCTATCCCGGATTGCTGGTTTACTGGTATGAAGGGTAGGGTATGGCAAGGGTTCCATGCAGCATCTGCACTACTTGCGGTGTTGAGGTCCTCTTAGGCACGGAGGGGGATTTACGCCCCTTTCATTCCTCCTCGTTACTCCCTTTTATTCTTTATTTTAATTTTATTCTTTTTTATTTTCTTAGAAAACAAAAAGAAAGAAAAGTAACCTAACCATGGATGTCCTAATCCGTGAACCTACCCCCGGGCCCCTTCTTGATACCGCACCTAGTTCTGACCCTACCTCGTTAATGGACAACTCTTCGGACATCTCTAATACCCTTGTACCTCTTGCTGGTGCCGGTTCGTCACCTGCTTCAGGTACTGGGGTTCCGACCTGCCCTTTTGACACGTCTGACTTACGCTCTTCTCTGACCTTGATTCTGGCTTCTCCCTCAACGGTGCGGCAATTTTCGGATCGCTCGCCCGGCACACGTTGGGCCACCCCTGGTCCCACACCCAAACGACCAAGACCCTTACATGACGACTCGACACTTCCTTCTCGTTCATCTCAAACGACCAGCTCGTCACGCACTCCCCTTCAACAGTTTCACACTACTCAATGGACAAAGTTTTTTACTCTATGACCGACTTCTCCTAATACTTATCTTTCAGATCATAGTATTAGTAAGGCTCTGCTATGCCATGTTGGTAAAGATATCTAATTTCACGCTCTCAAGAGTGGCACTCGCATCATCACGGTCCAGAATGCTGGCCAAGCTCGCGATCTTTCTCTCCTTATGAAAATAGATACTATTAATATCACTATTGACAAACCTCAATTCTTGTAGTGGTACAGTGGTCCCTCGGCTTTAGTGCATCTCCAAACTCGAACATTTATGTAAGTGTATTTTCGTAAGTGCTGTTGCAAGTGTATTTTTGGGGGGTCTGAAATAGACTAACCTACGTGACATTATTTCTTAATGAAGTAAATTCGTTTGGTAATGGCACTTGAGCAGCATTCTGGAACGAATTTTCGGCGAAAACCGAGGGACCACTGTATAGTCATTTTACCCCCACACCATTGTCCAATGGAATTTCCAGACATGTGGTGGTGGTGGTGACATTTTGGAGCAGCTTGAGCTCCAAGAACTCCCTATCCTTAAAGTTGACACTTTTGTCCTCCCTGCCAATAAGTGAAGACGTTAGCCTTGCAATATAGCTCGTTTAACTTTCGACTCCCGTGATCTTCCACCCTTGGTCTACATTGCAGGTCACCGGTTATAAGTTCGAAAGGTGACCCCTACACCGCAACAGTGTAGAAACTGCTGGCGTTTTGGTCATCCAGCTAAATATTGCAGGTCCATGGCCAAATGCCCAGTCTGTGGTGCCGATGACCATGCCAGTCTTTGTAATCTGCCTCCCTCTTGCCTTAACTGTCATGAGGCGCATCCATCGTACTCTCACCGTTGTCAGGTTTACCTGAATGAGCGGGAAATCCGTTCTCAAAGAGGCGGAAGGCTTCTCATATGCTATGGCCGTCTTTCATCTATGCCTTCAAGGGAGACTTCCCCGTATTTCCTATTCTTGCATTACTAAATGTCGCCCTACTTCTGGGGTCTCAACTTCCCTGGCTTCCTCTGTGGTCGCCCCATCCTCAGTCACTCCTGTCTCGAATCCTTTTGCTGTTCTTGGCTCCGAGGTCACAACCTTGGCATCCCATACTGTCCACACCCCTTCCTCTACTCGCACAGTTCTGTGTCTACACGCCCTCGTTCACCACCTAAACCTCAACACCCCCCTTCTCATAAGTCTGGCAAAAATCCCCATTGCCGGGTTCTTCACCTCCGACTAGTTCTGTAACGTGTGGAGGTTCATCTTCCTCGTTTAATGTCTTCATTCCCTGTTCCCTCCCACGTTCCTTCCTTGACTGCCCCGCCCCAGGCCGCTTCCACTCCTGTCCCCTCCCAAGCCCTTTTGACAGTTTCCTCTTGTATCTTTCTCTCCATAAATCATGGCTTATTTGCAGTGAAATATCCGAGGCCTCGGGTAACCGGGGTGAGCTTCAGGTGTTGCTCTCCCAGTTTTTCCCTGTTGGTGTCTGTTTGCAAGAACCCAAATTACAATCCTCTGTTATCCGGCCCTTTTCAGGCTATGATTTGTTGTATTCATCGGATCCTTTTTCCGATGGAATCTTTAACGAAAGTGCTTTTCTTATAAGCACTGGTGATCCATACCATCAGCTCTATGTTCATTCTTCTCTACATTGCACTGCAGCCCGTATCCACTTGAATAAGTGGTATACACTGTTCTTTATATCTCTCCCCTTCGCAAGCATTGTCTATCCCAGATGTTGATTTTCTGGGTTCTTCCTTGCCCCCACCCCTTCTATTACTTGGCAATTTTAACGCACACCATTTTCTTTGGGGAGGGTCGCACTCTGACTCCCATGGTGTTCAGTTGGAGGCATTTCTTGCTTCTCTCCCCCTCCATGTTTTAAATACAGGTACTCCTACCCATTTTGATCCCCGAACTCATTCTTTCTCCTGCATCGATCTTTCCATCTGCTCTTCATCAACTGTCCTCGACTTCACCTGGTCTGTCCTCCCGGACTTACATGATAGCTATCATTTCCCAATCATCCTTAAGTCCCCTTCGTATTCTCCTCGTAGACCACGCTGGCAATTTGACCGGGCGAAATAGGACCTTTACGCACATCTTACTGCCTTTCATGAGGTTCCTTCCTCGTCTTCCATTGATGAGGTTTTACATCTCTTTTCGTCCTCCGTCTTCACGACAGCTTCACACACTATCCCCCAAACCTCGGGCAAGCATTCTCAGAAGTGCATGCCTTGGTGGTCTCCTGCTTGTGCTCGGGCAGTACGTTTGAAACGCACTGCGTGGGGCAGGTATCGGTATAACAGAACCACAGAGACACTCCTTGATTTTAAGCAGAAGAGAGCAATTGCTCGCCGCATCATACGTGATGCTAAACGCACTTGCTGGCGAGATTACGTTTCTACGGTCACTTTGGCTTCCTCAATGAGTGCAGTCTGGAAGAAAGTGTGGAAATTGAGTGGCAAATTCTCCCCGACCCGGCTCCTGTTCTTCAGGTTGCCGGTGTTGATATAGCACACCCTCTTGCAGTTGCCACTGAAATTGGTAATCATCTGGTCCACATTTCTCAGGGGCTCCATCTATGCCCCTCGTTCCTTTCTTCTAAGTCTGCCAGCGAGTTAAAGCCCTTAGATTTTTCTTCTCTCCGAGAAGAATCTTGTGTGCCTTTTACCCTTCAAGAACTGGAGGCAACACTCTCCGCTTGCCGATCATCGGCAGCTGGGCCACACGGCATACATATTCGTATGCTACAGCATTTACATCAGTCTGCTTTTACTGTCCTCTTAAGACTCTTTAATCTTATATGGTCGCAAGGAGTTATTCCCCAACTGTGGAAGTCTGCTATTGTTCTCCCTTTTAGCAAACCGGGTACTATGGGACATGATACCTCCCACTACCGTCCCATCGCTCTTACCAGTGCAATTTGCAAGGTGATTGAACGTCTAGTTAATAGACGTTTGATGTGGTATTTAGAGACTCATAGTAGTCTCTCCACTAGTCAATATGGCTTTCGTAAGGGCCGTTCTGCCATTGACCCCTTACTGTGCTTGGATACGTATATTCATAATGCCTTTGCCAATAACCACTCGGTAATTGCCATCTTTTTCGATCTTGAGAAGGCGTATGACACAATTTGGAAGTATAATATCGTGACCCAGGCCCTCTCCTTAGGCCTCCGAGGCAATCTACCATTTTTCCTTAAGGCTTTCTTTAATGACATACATTTCCGTGTCTGGGTTAGTAATGAACTTTCCCCAGAATTTGTCCAAGCTGAAGGTGTCCCCCAGGGTTGTGTTCTGAGCACAACACTCTTTCTCCTTGCTATAAATAATCTAGCATCTGTTCTCCCATCCAATATTTGGTCATCGCTCTGTGGATGACTTTGCTATAGCTTGTGCAGGTGCTGACTGTCACCTCGTTGCAGTTTCCTCCAGCATGCCATCAACTGGGTTTCCGATTGGGCCACCACTCACGGGTTTAAATTTTCTAGTGGCAAAACTCATCAAATTACGTTTACTAGACATTCAGTGGTCTCTGATCACATATCCCAGAACGTGATAGTCAGATTTCTCGGCCTCCTGTTTGACCGTCGATTGTCCTGGAAACCTCACATTACCTCTCTGAAGGTGACTTGTCATAGCTGGGTGAACCTGGCACATCTTTCATGGGAAGCTGATCGTAGAACTCTCCTTCGCCTGCACTCTGCCCTAATTTTATCGAAACTCGATTATGGTGACCAGATATATTCGGCTTCCTCCCTGCTACTCTTTCAGCCTTAATCCCATACCCCCTAGTTCTTCGTATCCAACTTTGGTTACGCCGTATCTCTAGCAAGCACAAAGATATTGTTTTTTGTTGGGTCCCTGGTCATGTTGACGTACAGGGCAATGAACAGGCAGACACTGCTGCGCGGTCAGCAGTACATGACCTTCCAGTTTCATATAGAGGTGTTCCTTTCACGGACTATTTTGCGGTCATTGCTACCCACCTTCGCACCCGTTGGCAACAACGCTGGTCTGACCTGCTGAATAACAAACTTCATTCTATTAAACCGATTATAGGTTTCTGGCCTTCTTCTTGTCACCAATGTCGAGGTTGGGAGACTACACTCTCCCGTCTTCGCATCGGCCACACTCGTCTTACTCACGGGTATCTCATGGAGAGGCTCCCTGCCCCTCTCTGTGAGCATTGTCAGGTTCCAGTGTCTGTTCGACATATTCTGCTGGACTGCCCACTCTATCAACGAGCACGCAGAATTTACCTCCAACGACGTCTTCGCTCTGCGGCCCTTTAGCTGTATAACCCCTGTGGTTTAGCGCTTCTATTTGATTATAATAATAATCTGCGGCCCTTTCTTTACCTTCCCTTCTTGCAGATGGACCCTCCTTTAATCCTGACTCTCTTGTTGACTTTTTGACAGAAACTGACTTACTACACAAACTCTGAAGATTACACTTCTAGCACCTCCCTCAGTCCCTTCTACCTCGATCTCTTGCTACCTTCTATCCCTGCACTATCCACCGTCATGCTGCACTCCATACCCTACTAATCATCCATCTCCCTCTTACAACCCACTCTCCCTGCATCCTACAATAACCTGCAGCGCTGTATAACCCCTGTGGTTTAGCGCTTCTATTTGATTATAATAATAATAATAATTTACCTTCCCTTCTTGCAGATGGACCCTCCTTTAATCCTGACTCTCTCGTTGACTTTTTGACAGAAACTGACTTACTACACAAACTCTGAAGATTATACCTCTAGCACCTCCCTCAGTCCCTTCACCCGATCTCTTGCTACCCTCTATCCCTGCACTATCCACTGTCATGCTGCACTCCATACCCTACTAATCATCCATCTCCTTACAACCCACTCTCCCTGCATCCTACAATAACCTGCAGGCGATAACCCTGTGGTTTAGCGCTTCTATTTGATTATAATAATAATAAACCCCAAACCCGCCTGCTGGCTTTAAAATCACCTCCTCACCACTGGTTTCAGGCATTGTCTTGACAAGATCTGCGTGCAACTTCCTTGCCTTTTCACAAATTATCGCCGTGGAAATACTATCACCCAATAACTGTTTTTCTTGATCCACACCCCCAGCAACTTCTCATCCTCTGTTTTTGACTATTCTAGCTTCCTTGATCTCATTTCTTGCCAGATAGTACCGTAGTAGATGCGTTTTTTCTTTTGTACATCCTGGCAAGGTCACTCAGACGTACGCCACTCTCATGTTTTTCTACAATCTCTTTCTTTAGTTC
>WNWK01004648.1:97500-135619 GCA_009830355.1 Cherax destructor | reverse complement strand
AACTCAGTAACACTCGGTATAACTCAGTAACACTCAGTATAACTCAGTAACACTCGGTATAACTCAGTAACACTCGGTATAACTCAGTAACACTCGGTATAACTCAGTAACACTCAGTATAACTCAGTAACACTCAGTATAACTCAGTAACACTCGGTATAACTCAGTAACACTCGGTATAACTCAGTAACACTCGGTATAACTCAGTAACACTCGGTATAACTCAGTAACACTCAGTATAACTCAGTAACACTCGGTATAACTCAGTAACACTCGGTATAACTCAGTAACACTCGGTATAACTCAGTAACACTCGGTATAACTCAGTAACACTCGGTATAGCTCAGTAACACTCGGTATAACTCAGTAACACTCAGTATAACTCAGTAACACTCGGTATAACTCAGTAACACTCGGTATAACTCAGTAACACTCAGTATAACTCAGTAACACTCGGTATAACTCAGTAACACTCGGTATAACTCAGTAACACTCAGTATAACTCAGTAACACTCGGTATAACTCAGTAACACTCGTATAACTCAGTAACACTCGGTATAACTCAGTAACACTCGGTATAAGCTCAGTAACACTCGGTATAACTCAGCCTCGGAACTCATACCTCAGTATAACTCAGACCCGATAACTCAGTAACACTCGGTATAACTCAGTAACACTCGGTATAGCTCAGTAACACTCGGTATAACTCAGTAACACTCGGTATAACTCAGTAACACTCGGTATAGCTCAGTAACACTCGGTATAACTCAGTAACACTCGGTATAACTCAGTAACACTCGGTATAACTCAGTAACACTCGGTATAACTCAGTAACACTCGGTATAACTCAGTAACACTCTGCTCAAGACTTAGGTAGTGACTCACAACAAGTCCCTAAATAACCTAACTTCTCAACCAATTAGGTACTCAAACAGTTTGCTTGAACAATATGACGACTCATTCGCCAAACCAATATTATTATTATTTTTATTATAATCATGGGGGAGCGCTAAGCCCGTAGGATTATACAGCGTCTGTGGAGGGAGGGGGATGGAAAGGCATTCAGGCTCAATTCAGGGAACTGGAGAACATATCCAATTCCCTAGATCAAGAGCCCCTTACCAGCATCCAGGAACCTAGCTTGAGGGGCCAGAGAGCAATAATACTCTAAGTTGCAGTGAACAGCACAACGTCAATAAAGGAATCAAGGAGGCCAAAAACGACCCTAACTGTGCACCTTCAACAGATTCTACACAAAAGGTATAAAACTCGCTTGTTACTGAAATTAAGTTGAGCATTATCAAATCCCCGACTACGACAGTACGTAGATGCCAGAACAAATGTAGGTCGAGAGTTTAACTGGGACCAGAGATATAAAGAGTATCTCCACGACACACAACTCTCAAGATGTCAAGTCTCACCAAGTCTAAATAACTCTCTGTGAACAGAGTTGCACAGAGTTAAGAGATGTATGTCCCGGCTCACCAATGGAGATATACTCTACCAAAAACAGAGTCAAAATTACACCAAATGACAGAACAGAGAGAAAGCATGTTGCCACCATCAGCAACAGCTAGAGAGAGGGGGCAAAGCAAGGCCTGCAGCTCCAACATCAGGTGACTGGTAACAGCTTACCCCTGACACCAACTGTGAAAAAGAGGGCAGATAGTCTGCAAATGCTGGTAGCCAATCAAAGCTCTACAACAGAGAGCACAAAGAGCAGTGTAGTTACATCCTGCTAACGTACATAAGCTAAAATAATAAGTCAAATAATAATATAAAGCATGAAATTTTCGTTTTAGCTATTAATGAAAACATCAGCAATATAAAATTATATGAAAAGACAATATATACAAGTTATTCATTGAGTCCTTTTCATAGATTGCAACACATGTGAACCATCTGCCTGTTGTATGTGAACCATCTGCCTGTTGTATGTGAACCATCTGCCTGTTGTATGTGAACCATCTGTCTGTTGTATGTGAACTATCTGTGTGTTGTATATGGACCATCTGTCAGTTGTATGTGAACCATCTGCCTGTTGTATGTGAACCATCTGCCTGTTGCGTATGAACCATCGGTTGCATGTGAACCATCTGCTTGTTGTATGTGAACCATCTGTCTGTTATATGTGAACCATCTGCCTGCCTGTTATTATTCTAACTCCACAAGACTTTGAAAAGACAATAAATGACATGCCTATGCACTCTGCCCCAGGCCCAGACTCATGAAACTCCGTGTTCATCAAGAATTGCAAGAAGGGGCTTCCTTAGTGCCTTCAGCCTTCTATGGAGAGGGAGCATGGACAAAGGGGTCATCCCACACACTAAAAACAACAGACATAGCCCCACTCTACAAGGGTGGCAGTAAAGCAATTGCAAAGAACTACAGACTGATAGCACTAACATCCCATATCATAAAAATCTTTGAGAGGGTTCTAAGAAGCAAGATCGCCAACCACCTAGATACCCATCAATTACACAACCCAGGGCAACAAGGGTTTAGAGCAGGTCGCTCCAGCCTGTCCCAGCTCCTGGACCACTATGACAGGGTCCTGGATGCTGTTGAGGATAAACAAAATACAGATGTAGTATACACAGACTTTGCTAAAGTTTTCGACAAGTGTGACCATGGCGTAACAGCACACAAAATGCGTGATAAAGGAATAACAGGGAAAGTTGGTAGATGGATCTATAGCTTCCTGACAAATAGAACACAAAGAGTAATAGTAAACAGAGTAAAAGTCCCAGGCAGCCACGGTGAAAAGCTCTGTTCCACAAGGCACAGTACTCGCTCCCATTCTATTCCTCATCCTCATTTCTGACATAGACAGATGTAAGCCATAGCTCCGTGTCTTCCTTTGCGGATGACACCTGGATTGCCATGGCAATGACCTCCATTGAAGACTGCAAAACTCCAAGCGGACATCAACCAAATCTTCAAATGGGCCACTCAAAACAATATGAAGTTCAACGAGGAGAAATTTCAACTACTCAGATATGGAAAACTTGAGGAAATAAAAAATGTATCAAGCGAAAAAGAAATGTGAAGGACTTGGGAGTGATAATGTCAGAGGATCTCGCCTTTAAAGACCACAACAATGTATCTACTTCATCGGCTAGGAAAATGATAGGATGGATAATGAGAACCTTCAAAACTAGGGACGCCAAGGCCACGATGACACTCTTCAAATCACTTGTTCTCTCTAGGCTGGAATACTGCTGTACACTAACGGCTTCCTTCAAGGTTGGCGACATTGCAGACCTGGAGAGTGTACAAAGAACTTTCACAGCACACATAAGTACGATAAAGCAACTAAATTACTGGGAACGGTTGAAGGTCCTTGATCTGTATTCCCTGGAACGCAGGCGAGAGAGATACATGATAATATAGACTTGGAAGGTCTTGGAGGGATTTGTACCAAATCTGCACACGAAAATCACTCCCTATGAAAGCAAAAGACTCTGCAGGAGATGCAACATTCCCCCGATGAAAAGCAGGGGCGCCACAAGTACACTGAGAGACAACACCATAAGTGTCCGGGGCCCAAGACTGTTCAACTGCCTCCCAGCATACATTAGGGGGATTACCAATAGACCCCTGGTTGTCTTTAAGAAGGCACTGGACAGGCACCTAAAGTCAGTACCTGATCAACCAGGCTGTGGTTCGTACGTCAGTTTGCGTGCGGCCGGCAGTAACAGCCTGGTTGATCAGACCCTGATCCACTATGAGGCCTGGTCTCAGACCGGGCTGCGGGGGCATTGACCCCCAGAAACCTTCTTCAGGTAAACTCCAAGAACCATCTCTCTGTTATATGTGAACCATCTCTCTGTTGAATGCGAACCATCTGTCTGTTGCATATGAACCATGTCATATGTGAACCATCTGTTGCATGCGAACCATCTGTCTGTTGCATGTAAATCATCTGCCTGTTGTATGTGAACCATCTGCATATTAAATGTGAGCAATCTGCATGTTGTATGTGATCCATCTGCATGTATGTCAGCCATCTGAATGTTGTATGTCAACCATCTGCCCGTTGAATGTGAACCATCTGCCTGTTGTATGTCAGCCATCTGCCTGTTGTATGTCAACCATCTGCCTGTTGAATGTGAACCATCTGCCTGTTGTATGTGAACTATCTGTCTTGTATGTGAACATCTGCATGTTGTATGTGAACCATGTGCATGTTGTATGTGAACTATCTGCCTTTTGTATGTGAACCATCTTCCTGTTGTATTTGAACCATCTGCCTGTTGTATGTGAACCATCTACCTGCTGTATGTGAACCATCTGCCTGTTGTATGTGAACCATCTGCCTGTTGTATGTGAACCATCTGTCTGTTGAATGTGAACCATCTGCATGTTGTATGTAACCCATATGTCTGTTGCATGTGGACCATCTGCCTGTTGTATGTGAACCATCTGCCTGTTGTATGTGAATCATCTGCCTGTTGTATGTGAATCATCTGCCTGTTGTATGTGGAGAATACAATGGACCTCATCTTCACTAACAATGATGATCTGATACGAAATAATTTATATAAAAAAGAATATACTCAGATCACAACATAATAGAGGTTCAGACGTGTATGTGCGGGGCCCCAGACCAACAAAATGTGATCAGTCACGAGGGAGCCTTCACCAAATTCAACTTCAATAACAAAAACATAAGGTGGGACCAAGTCAGCCAAGTCCTAAATGATATGAACTGGGAAGATATCCTAAGCAACATGGACCCAAACCTATGTCTAGAACAAATTAACTCTGTGGCACTCGAGGTATGCTTAAGGCATATTTCTTTAAGGAAAAGGAAGAGAAGGTGTAAACTAGAAAGAGAAAGGCGCTCCCTATAAAGACGAAGGAAAACAATAACACTGGTCAGAGAAAAAGAAAACATCGAACTTAAGCTAAAGGAATCTTACAGAAGTCAAGAAACGCGAGAAGAACTAAAAGCCATAAATGATATTGAAAGAAACCCAAAATATTTCTTTTCTTATGGCAAATTTAAGTCGAGAACAACATCCAGTATTGGGTCCCTACTTAGACGAGATGGGTCCTACACAGATGACAGCAAGGAAACGAGTGAGCTACTTCAGTCCCAATATGACTTGGTTTTTAGCGAGCCGCTAACCAGACTGAGAGTCGAAGACCTAAATGAATTTTTTATGAGCGAGACAGAATTTGGCAGACTCAAACCTATCTCATAATATCCTGACGCCAAATGACTTCGAAAAGGCGATAAATGACATGCCCATGTACTCTGCCCCAGGCTCAGACTCATGGAACTCAGTGTTCATCAAGAACTGCAAGAAACCCCTATCGTGTGTTTTTGACATCCTATGGAGAGGGAGCATGGACACAAGGGTCGTCCCACAGCTGCTAAAAACAACAGACATAACCCCACTCCACAAAGGGGGCAGTAAAGCAATAGCAAAGAAGAACAGACCGATAGCACTAACATCTCATATAAAAATCTTTGAAAGGGTTCTAAGAAGCAAGATCGCCACTCATCTAGATACCCATCATTTACACAACCCAGGGCAACAGGTCGCTCCTGCCTGTCCCAACTACTGGACCACTATGACAAGGTTTTGGATGCTCTAGAATGCAAACAAAATGCAGATGTAGTATACACAGACTTTGCAAAAGCCTATGGCAAGCGTGACCATGGTGTAACAGCGCACAAAATGCGTGATAAACGAATAACAGGAAAAGTTGGTAGATGGATCTATAATTTCCTAATAAACAGAACACAAAGAGTAGTAGTAAACAGAGTAAAGTCTGAGGCGGCTACTGTGAAAAGCTCTGTTCCACAAGGCACAGTACTAGCTCCCATCCTGTTCCTCATCCTCATATCTGACATAGATAGGGATGTAAGCCACAGCACCGTGTCTTAATTTGCAGATGACACCCGTTTTGCATGACAGTGTCCTCCATTGAAGACACTGCAAGACTCCAGGTGGACATCAACCAAATCTTTAAATGGGCCGCAGAAAACAATATGAAGTTCAATGATGAGAAATTTAAATTGTTCCGATATGGAAAACGTGAGGAAATTAAAACTATGTGGGATCGTATAAAACAATTTCCAACCACACAATAGAGCAAAAACCTAATGCAAAAGACCTGGGAGTGATAATGTCAGAGGATCTCACTTTCAAAGACAACAAAATTTTACCAATCGCATCTGCTAGAAAAATGACAGGATGGATAATGAGAACCTTCAAAACTAGTGATGTCAAACCCATGATGACACTTTTAAGATAGCTTGTTCTATCTAGGCTGGAATATTGCTGCACACTAACAGCACCTTTCAAGGCAGGTGAAATTGCTGACCTAGAAAATGTACACAGAACCTTCACAGCACATGTAACTGCGATAAACCACCTCAATTACTGGGAACGCTTAAAGTTTCTCAACCTGTACTCCCTAGAACCCAGGCGGGAGAGATACATGATTATATACACTTGGAAAATTTTATAGGGATTAGTACCAAACTTGCACACGAAAATCACTCCCTATGAAAAAAAAAGGCTCGGCAGACGATGCAACATCCCCCCAATGATAAGAGACAACACAGTAAGTGTCCGAGGACCAAGACTGTTCAACTGCCTCCCAGCATACATAAGGGGGATTATCAATAGATCGTTCGCTGACTTCAAGAAGGCACTGGATAGGCACCTAAAGTCAGTACCTGACCAACTGGGCTGTGGTTCGTACGTCAGTTTGCGTGCGGCCAGCAGTAACAGCCTGGTTGATCAGGCCGTGATCCACCATGAAGCTTGGTCACAGCCCTGGCCGCGGGGACGTTGACTCCCGAAACCCTCTCCAGGAACCATCTGCCTGTTGTATGTGGCCCATCTGCCTGTTGTATGTGAACCATCTGCCTGTTGTATGTGAACCATCTGCCTGTTGTATGTGAACCATCTGCCTGTTGCATGTGAACCATCTGTCCGTTATATGTGAGCCATCTGTCTGTTGTATGTGAACCATCTGCCTGTTGTATGTGAACCATCTGTCCGTTATATGTGAGCCATCTGTCTGTTGTATGTGAACCATCTGCCTGTTGTATGTGAACCATGTGCCTGTTGTATGTGAACATCTGCCTGCTGTATGTGAACCATCTATCTGTTGTATGTGAGCTATCTACCTGTTGTATGCGAACCATCTGCCTGTTATATGTGAACCATCTGTTGTATGTGAGCCATCTGTTGTATGTGAACCATCTGCCTGTTATATGTGAACCATCTATTGTATGTGAACTATCTGTTGTATGTGAGGCATCTGTCTGTTGTATGTGAACCATTTGCCTGTTGTATGTGAACCATCTGCCTATTGTATGTGAACTTACTGCTTGTTATATGTGAACTATCTGTTGTATGTGAACCATATGTCTGTTGTATGTGATCCATCTGTTGTATGTGAACCATCTGCCTGTTATATGTGAACTATCTGTTGTATGTGAACCATATGTTGTATGTGAACCATCTGCCTGTTGTATGTGAGCCATCTGTCTGTTGTATGCACATCCATTGGTATTATTTCACACACTGGAGAGGAGTAAACCCGTAAGGGTTATATGGTAGATTGAACTTCACGTCTACCAAGCCAGTGGCTTGATTGGAAGCGTCCTCAGCTCACACACTGAGGGAACCTGGATCTATCCCCGGCACGGGTGGAAGCGTTGGGCAAGTTTCCTTATACCCGCTGCCCTTCTTCACCTAGTAGTACCTGGGTGTTAGGTGACTGTTATGGGTCGCATCCTGGGGGACAAGATTAACCTAAGTTACCTGAAATGCTGAGCATAACCAGGAACTTTCTGTATAGTATGTCACTGATGTCATCTAGGTCTAGAAATACAGATTATTATCATCATTATTATTATTATTATTATTATTATTATTATTATTATTATTATTATTATTATTATTATTTATTATTATTATTATATTATATTTATTATTATTATTAGCTGTTACTATTATTATTATTATTATTATTATTATTTTTAAATTTATTATTTATTATTATTGCTTTGCTATTATTTATTATTATTATTATTATTATTATTATTATTATTATTATTATTATTTATTATTATTATTATTATTATTATTGCTGTTACTATTTATTATTATTATTATTATTATTATTATTATTATTATTATTATTATTATTATTATTATTATTATTGCAGATTGAGCGTCATCGCGTCTACAACTACACTAGACGGAGCTTCATTATGTCTACGCCTACGGTAGATTGTGCGTCATCGCGTCTACGATAGACTGAACATAACACCTACGTCTACGATAGACTGAACATAACACCTACGTCTACGATAGACTGAACATAACACCTACGACTACGATAGACTGAACATAACACCTACGTCTACGATAGACTGAACATAACACCTACGACTACGATAGACTGAACATAACTCCTACGTCTACGATAGACTGAACATAACACCTACGTCTACGATAGACTGAACATAACACCTACGTCTACGATAGACTGAACATAACACCTACGTCTACGATAGACTGAACATAACACCTACGTCTACGATAGACTGAACATAACACCTACGACTACGATAGACTGAACATAACACCTACGACTACGATAGACTGAACATAACACCTACGACTACGATAGACTGAACATAACACCTACGACTACGATAGACTGAACATAACACCTACGATTACGATAGACTGAACATAACACCTACGACTACGATAGACTGAACATAACACCTACGACTACGATAGACTGAACATAACACCTACGACTACGATAGACTGAACATAACACCTACGTCTACGATAGACTGAACATAACACCTACGTCTACGATAGACTGAACATAACACCTACGACTACGATAGACTGAACATAACACCTACGTCTACGATAGACTGAACATAACACCTACGACTACGATAGACTGAACATAACTCCTACGTCTACGATAGACTGAACATAACACCTACGTCTACGATAGACTGAACATAACACCTACGTCTACGATAGACTGAACATAACACCTACGTCTACGATAGACTGAACATAACACCTACGTCTACGATAGACTGAACATAACACCTACGACTACGATAGACTGAACATAACACCTACGACTACGATAGACTGAACATAACACCTACGACTACGATAGACTGAACATAACACCTACGACTACGATAGACTGAACATAACACCTACGACTACGATAGACTGAACATAACACCTACGACTACGATAGACTGAACATAACACCTACGACTACGATAGACTGAACATAACACCTACGTCTACGATAGACTGAACATAACACCTACGTCTACGATAGACTGAACATAACACCTACGTCTACGATAGACTGAACATAACACCTACGACTACGATAGACTGAACATAACACCTACGACTACGATAGACTTAACATAACACCTACGACTACGATAGACTGTGTACGGGTTGTACTTATAACGGCTGCATCACGGCTGTTCACGTGATTTCCAACCTCTGCCCATGTGATCTGGCATCAGCCAATGATAGGCCTGCCTTTTGAATGCCTCAGCGCCAGGCGGCCTAGTGTTCAGTTACCATCGAGACTCAGTGCAGGACAGACGGACACAGGCATAGGCTCTCAGCTCCCATATATCCAACGCCTCATTAAACGCTACCAAAACCCAAGCTCATCGTCTGTTAATATTACCAAATCTATGAAAAGAACCCCACAACACAAATGGTGACAGCTTGTGGGCCTAGATTTTGTGTAATCTGAGCAGATTTAACGAGAAGAGGAAGAGCCGGTGTTCAGTGCCTCCAGCGTCAATATCAACCGTCGCCAGCGACTCACCTTCCCTCACCCGTGACGTCACCCATCCAAGACTCTTCTGAAGCAGTGTCTCCAGTCTTCTGGCTTCTAATTGCAAGTAAACCTCCGAAGAGTTGATCTGGGTTTTGCAATTAAGCCAACAAGTAAGCCAGTTTATGGGAAGAGCCTAAGCCAGCCTACAGTCATCCAGTGTCTCCTGCCGACTGAACATAACACCTACGACTACGATAGACTGAACATAACACCTATGACTACGATAGACTGAACATAACACCTACGACTACGATAGACTGAACATAACACCTACGACTACGATAGACTGAACATAACACCTACGACTACGATAGACTGAACATAACACCTACGACTACGATAGACTGAACATAACACCTACGTCTACGATAGACTGAACATAACACCTACGACTACGATAGACTGAACATAACACCTACGACTACGATAGACTGAACATAACACCTACGACTACGATAGACTGAACATAACACCTACGACTACGATAGACTGAACATAACACCTACGTCTACGATAGACACACGTGCAACATAATGGAACACTTTTTATTAAGCTGTTTCGCTCACGAAGAGCTTTACCAATCCAATACAGAGTCAGGACAAACATGGGTGTATATAGAAGAACGAAGGATAAAGTTAGTGTATGCAAGACACAGTAAACGAGTGATCCAAAATAACACAAGTGACTACAGTTGACGGCCATGTCTTGGTGTCCCAGGATCAATTTAGTTAAAACTCTAGAAATGTTAAAACATTCAGTGTTGTGTCCACTTGTATGGGCCAAGGCTGATGACTTGATTCTAGGCATCCACGTCTCTGTGGATCCTCTTTTAAGATGAGTCTGACTGTTTCAATAAATGACATTGGCTTTTCATATGTATAACAAAAGTATTTTTGATATCTGTTGATATTATCAATACGGCTAGTGTATTTGTGTCCATTAATTAACACGAGTGTCTAACACCAATGTCATCTCCCACGTATACTTCATCACAACCCCTACATGACGCCATAGCCGAGTCCAGACACTCTTAGCTCCATTGTCGGAATTTATAAGTTTCAGTCTATAGCGTTACATGGTATTACGTACATCTCAGTTATGGTATCGACAAGGTTTTCTGGTTTTCTTCTGGTGAGATCCCTGATTGTGGTACTGGTGTTAACGTTAGATTTGTCAACCTGACGACGGTGTTGACGATCCGTTGTGCACCTCGTCTACAGTCACTGATAAAACTGGAATGTATGTGCAGCTGAACAAAGAACAGGTAAATGAAGTTGCACTTCTCAAGGAATTCAGGGCTGCAGTCATTGTAATTGCTATGCAAAAATCCAGTGACTATTCTTAGCTTCGTTTTTTTTTTGTGTGTGTGTGTGTGTGTGTGTTTGAATGGAAATGCATCATATCCTCCTCGTTGGTAAACTTCCAATATACTTTTAATGATTATTTGTTACTAAATTTACATAAAAAGCATTGAGAAAGGGAAAGGTGTCGTCACATGCCTCGCTCTCTAGCGTGAGCTTAAGTGAAGACTCGACTGTGTCGATTTTATATATTTGTCGATATCTTATGCGATATATAAGGGTACACTTGATAAAGTTCAGTCTTGAGCGAAACGTCGACTAAAACACTCATTAGCGTGTTGCTCCAGTCACCAGACTGGAGCAGTTGACTTTGTCACGACATATGTGATATGTATCGCTGGGCAACATAGCGGAATTTGTATTGATTTCAGCTTCTGGTTTAGTCTAGCTTTGGCAATTCATGTAGACAACATTATTTTGCATATACTTTATATAGTGTCGCAGTGTGACCTGTGGTTGTTGAAGCTAACTATCGGTGTGCACTTGGTTTTTGCTGTTAGTTGTCTACAAAGGAAGCAATTATTGCCAGGACTACTGTTAACAGCAGGGGTCTTAACTTTTGTTGGGTCACAGACGCCTCTACAAATTTGATGAAAGCTGTGGTACCCCTCCCGAGAAAATGTTCATAAATACATACGCATGCACACGTACACACTAAATAATGCCCTGAGCTATACTCGACTGCCATTCTGCACGTTTCGGTAAAAATTAAAATTTAGTAAAATGAAAAGAACAACAATTTTAAAGCATATACCAACAGTTTTCTCTCAGCAACATATTCTTCATTTGACACACTTATCTCGAATATACTTTCCCTAGAAAAATCGTACAAAAAAATTTTTGATTAATAACTTGAATGATAAAGCAGAAAAATAACTGTTACTAATCTCTGCTTGTAGTCCTTGGCATATATTGTATTACCACAATGACATTGGCAGTTGGGGAAATCAGTTAATTGTTATTATTTTGTATTGAGTTGGAAATTGCTCTCCCTCGCACAGAGAGAATATATAAAAAAAAATTAAAAATATTATACTTAACAATATTTAAAAAATTACTAAACCAAAAACTTATCACTTTTACTCTGGTTTCTTCATGCAAAAATTAATGGCCACGTCCTGAGATAATCTGAAATAAATCCAAATTTTGCAGATGAAAAAAAAAATAAAGCTGCTCACAAGTGTATTTTAATTAGAACGTTGCTGTTGTTTGTTTTGATTCAGAATTTGAAAGTGTTGAGTGGTCAGAATTTCGATGGTTTCTTTTCCCAGACGAGGGTAGGCCAGACGAGGGTAGGCCAGACGAGGGTAGGCCAGACGAGGGTAGGCCAGACGAGGGTAGGCCAGACGAGGGTAGGCCAGACGAGGTAGGCCAGACGAGGGTAGGCCAGACGAGGGTAGGCCAGACGAGGGTAGGCCAGACGAGGGTAGGCCAGACGAGGGTAGGCCAGACGAGGGTAGGCCAGACGAGGGTAGGCCAGACGAGGGTAGGCCAGACGAGGGTAGGCCAGACGAGGGTAGGCCAGACGAGGGTAGGCCAGACGAGGGTAGGCCAGACGAGGGTAGGCCAGACGAGGGTAGGCCAGACGAGGGTAGGCCAGAAGGTAGGCCAGACGAGGACAGCCAGACGAGGGTAGGCCAGATCGAGTAGGCCAGACGAGTAGGCCAGACGAGTATATTCCAGACAGTCAAGTCGACGAGGTCGCGGCAGGTTGGCCAACTGAGTTGTACGTCGTCAGCAGGTTGCATCCTTTGTTGTCACGTCGTCTTGGCAAGGTCTGCATCACTGTTGTTGTCTACGTTAACAAGGAAACGAAGACACGTCTCGGCTGTAAGGTCGTCTAAGCTGAAGTGACCTTCAAGAGAGTTCTGCGACGTTTGCAAGTCTGCAGATTTCTGCCAGCAGAGAAACTGACAAACTCTAATAACTTTGGATTCCAGTCTGCAGAAGCGTTTCCATCGGCACTAGAAAGTTCTCAGAGTTGTTCATATCCAGTCTCCTTTTCCAGAGTGGCAACTTGACGTAAATTCTTGTAGTTTTTCAGCATCATCTATGATGGCGACTGCAGACACCTGAGTGAAAAGTTGCTTCATTCATATGGCCAAAAATCTCAGCCAAGCCAAGAAAGAACGACCCCTTGTCAAAATGCTCTGAGAATGGGCTTTTCTTTCCTAAAAAAAAGTGAAACTTCTGCTTGAAGTTCAATCAAGCACTTGAAAAGTTTACAGGGTGGAAATATAAACACATAAGCAGTATAATTTGATCCTTTATTGACAACGTTTCGCCCACACAGTGGGCTTTATCAAGTCACAAACAGATCTACCTGGGTGAAAGTTACGTGAGTATATATAGGATGGAGTCAAGTACTCAAGTACCTTTCACCCAGGTAGATCTGTTTGTGACTTGATAAAGCCCACTGTGTGGGCGAAACGTTGTGAATAAAGGATCACATTATACTGCTTATGTGTTTATATTTCCATTGTGTCGGTATTTTATACCATTTATTTCCAGGTTTACAGGGTATTACCTGAATTTTTACATGTAAGTAATTTGGGTGAGGTAAGTGGGACTTAGTCACAGTAGGTCACAGGACTGTCACTCCTTCGATGCCCACTCCTTCACCACTCTCACAAAAAAGCTTGACCTGACATTAAATTAATAATTACAATATTAAACATTAATACCAATAATGGTAAATTATAAAATAGTGTGGACTGTATGAAAATTAAAGGAAACGATCTCCTAAAAGGATTAATGGGAACACTAATACACACAGACAGGGTAAGAATTTTCTAATTGACACCAGGCACATATGTACTAAAAGTTAGATAATTAAGAAATTTATATTACAACTCACCATTTATATTGTAGTGGGATCACACCATCACCACTTCATTCTGGAGGCCCCACAAATTTCCTGTCCCAATTCTTCAACAGGGGACATTAATACTGGTTTTTATTATGAATTCGGACCGAAGCGCCCCATTATGGCCTCGATGATGCCGGATTATTAGACGATTTCACCACAATTACCAGTGTTCATACATTAATTTATGGTGACCCTCCCTGTATCACTCCGCGGCCGCTGCACACCCTCCCTGTATCACTCCGCGGCCGCTGCACACCCTCCTTCACTCCAAATTTCTCGAAGGGTCAAATCAGCGTCACATTTTAATACACAATTATTATATTATTCATATTTACACATGCTGAATTTAGGAAAATTATAAAAAAAAATTCCACACTAACTTTGATTTCTAATATTTCTTAAAGCCTACCTAACATGGAGCTTCAGAAGTACTATACAGCATCATAATAATTAGTCCGGAACGAAAAACTTACAATAAACACTTAAAAAAAGTTTAATTATGGGTTTGTTTACCTTGAATTCCCCGTGACATGATGAAAACATGATGTCCACACTTACAGGGTATGTTTAATTCATATCATTGAGAAACTACTTTAGACCTCATAAAATGGCAAGTGAGGAGATTGTACGTTACTTGACCATATATATTTGCAACCCGTATGACCCTACAATGCCTTAATGTAAGATGGTATAAAATTGAACTCTTTTACAGAAATGCTTTTCAGAGCGACCGAAAGGAACCAGAGAAAAAACTATTTTGGCCACTAGTTTACTGGCTACAACACCCCCCCCGTCCCTAAAGCTTTTCCATGGATTCACAAGTGGCAAATGAATCATCAGTAAAAAAAAAAAAAACGCTTGTTCAGAGTGGCAGGATTCTCATTGTCTGGACCACATCAACTATTCCACCTCTCCTATAGCGCTATTGTTTTGAAGACACTTATTGTCTTAAAAAGCTCTGTCACAACTCAGGAATAGGTTATGCAGTTTTCACCTCATTTTGTGCTACTGTTTTGAGTAACAGAGAGAACTGTCCTTGTCATGAAGACTATGTCTGTTGGTGGCTGGCTGCCACACATGTTGGTGGTAAGGCTGGCTGGCTGCCACACATGTTGGTGGTAAGGCTGGCTGGCTGCCACACATGTTAGTGGTAAGGCTGGCTGGCTGCCACACATGTTAGTGGTAAGGCTGGCTGGCTGCCACACATGTTAGTGGTAAGGCTGGCTGGCTGCCACACATGTTAGTGGTAAGGCTGGCTGGCTGCCACACATGTTAGTGGTAAGGCTGGCTGGCTGCCACACATGTTAGTGGTAAGGCTGGCTGGCTGCCACACATGTTAGTGGTAAGGCTGGCTGGCTGCCACACATGTTAGTGGTAAGGCTTGGCTCCCCATGTTAGTGGTAAGGCTGGCTGCACACATGTTAGTGGTAAGGCTGGCTGGCTGCCACACATGTTAGTGGTAAGTTGGCTGCCACATGTTAGTGGTGGCTGGCTGCCACACATGTTAGTGGTAAGGCTGGCTGGCTGCCACACATGTAGTGGTATGCTGGCTGCCACACATGTTAGTGGTGCTGGCTGGCTGCACATGTTAGTGGTAAGGCTGGCTGGCTGACACACATGTTAGTGGTAAGGCTGGCTGGCTGACACACATGTTTCCTTCCTGGCAATGATCTTACGCTGAATGGCTCACATGGGTTTAGCGTTTCATATAAATATAATGACAATTGACCATCAGGTTTGATATAGCTCATGGACAAGCTACAAAGTGAGTCCAATTAAAAGATCTGTAAGCTTATTACTTTTAGTTGTTATCTTTGTTAATTACTATTATCTACATATTTTAAAGTACAACAACAACAACAATAATAATAATAATAGCAACAACAATGTAGGTTCAAATATAATCGACAATTTAGTAAAAGTTAATTAAAAATTTATGATCCATGACGGCTTTGTGAGCGTCTAGGATATATCTTACAATACGTGAAGGACTATTACATTAAGACGTTTTCCAAGCAAACCCGAAGGCTTTATATATATATACGAGGTGATATGTATATAATATATATATATATATATATATATATATATATATATATATATATATATATATATATATATATACATTGTCTCTACGTCCACAGCAGGACTCGAACCTGCAAACTCTGTATCAGAGTAACCAGTACTTTACCACGGAGCCAGACCCCAGATAAGTATGGGCGTCCAGCCGGAGCCAGACTATGCTTCCCCATACCCCGGGGCACCAAGCTCGTTTTGAAAGTTATTTCATCAAATTTGAAATGCTTAACAAGTCGCAAACTTATCTGGGGTCTAGCTCCGTGGTAAATACTGGTTACTCTGATACTCTGAGGCAGGGTGGTCCGAAAAAGAAAAACTTTCATCATTCACTCCATCACTGTCTTGCCAGAGCCATGCTTACACTACAGTTATAAAACTGCAACATTAACACCCCTCCTTCAGAGTGCAGACACTGTACTTCCCATCTTCAGGACTCAAGTCCGGCCTGCCGGTTTCCCTGAATCCCTTCGTAAATGTTACCTTGCTTACACTCCAACAGCATGTCAACTCCTATAAACCATTTGTTTCCATTTGCTCCTATCCAACACGCTCACACACGCTTGCTGGAAATCAAAGCCCCTTTCACACAAAACCTCGTTTACCCCCTCCCTCCAAACTTCCCTAGACCGACCCTTACACCGCCTTCCCTCCACTACAGATTTATACACTCTCGAAGTCATTATATTTCGTTCCACCCTCTTTACATGTCCAAACCATCTCAATAAACCCTCCTCAGCCCTCTGGATAATCTCCAAACTACGAATTCTCTGCATTATATTCACACCACATATTGCCCTCAGACATGACATCTCCACTGCCTCCAGCCATCTCCTTGTTGCAACATTCATCACCCATGCTTCACACCCATATAAGAGCATTGGTATAACTATACTCTCATATATTCCCCTCTTTGCTTCCATGAACAAAGTTCTTTGTCTCCACAGACTCCTCAGTGCACCACTCACCTTTTTCCCCTCATCAATTCTATGATTCACTTCATCTTTCGTAGACTCATCTGCTGACATGTCCACTCCCAAATATCTGAATACATTCACCTCCTCCATACTCTCCCTCCAGTCTGATATCCAATCTTCTGTTACCTAATTTTTTTGTTATCCTCATCACATTACTCTTTCCTATATTCACTTTTAATTTCCTTTTGCATACCCTACCAAACTCATCAACCAGCCTCTGCAACTTCTCTCCAGAATCTCACAAAAGCACAGTGTAATCAGCAAAGAGCAACTGTGACAACTCCCACTTTGTGTTAGATTCTTTATCTCTTAACCCCACACCTCTTGCCAACACCCGAGCATTCACTTCTTTTACAGCTCCATCTATAAATATATTGAACAACCATGGTGACATCACACATCCTTGTCTAAGGCCTACTTTTACTGGTAAATAATCTCCCTCTCGCCTGCATACTCTAACCTGAGCCTCACTATCCTCGTAAAGACTCTTCACTGCTTTCAATAACCTACCCCCAATTCCATACATTTGCAACATCTGCCACATTGCCCCCCTATCCACCCTATCATACCCCTTTTCCAAATCCATAAATGCCACAAAAACCTCTTTACCCTTATCTAAATACTGTTCACCTATATGTTTCACTGCAAACACTTGGTCTACACACCCCCTACCTTTCCTAAAGCCCCCTTGTTCATCTGCTATCCTGCTCTCCGTATTACTCATAATTCTTTCAATAATGACTCTACCATACACTTTACCAAGTATACTCAACAGACTTATTTCCCTATAATTTTTACACTCTCTTTTGTCCCCTTTGTCTTTATACAAGGGAACTATGCATGCTCTCTGCCAATCCCTAGGTATCTTACCCTCTTCCATACATTTATTAAATAAAAGCACTAACCACTCCAAAACTATATCCCAACCTGCTTTTACTATTTCTATCTTTATCCCACCTGTTTTACCCCCTTTCATTCTACCCACTACCCAACTCACTTTCCCCACACTCACAACTGGTTCTTCCTCATTCCTATAAGATGTTATTCCTCCTTGCCTTATACACATAAGAACATAAGAACATAAGAAAGAAGGAACACTGCAGCAGGCCTACTGGCCCATGCGAGGCAGGTCCAAATCTCCAACGGCTTAAGCCCCGACCCAGCCAGGTCAGGTTACATTCACTTAAGGAGGGAACACTGCATCTGACCTAGCACAGGCTAGTCAGGACCAACTCACACCCAACCGCACCCACTCATATAATTGTCTAGTTGACCACCTGGTCAGCCGACCACCTGGTCAGGTCACTTCCACTTAAGGAATTAGTACAGCTACTGACCTGGTAATACAAGCTAGTCAGGTCCAAATTCACACCCATCCACACCCACCCATGTATTTATCTAACCTATTTTTAAAACTACACAACGTCTTAGCATCTATGACGGTACTCGGGAGTTTGTTCCACTCATCCACAACTCTATTACCAAACCAGTGCTTTCCTATATCCTTCCTGAATCTGAACTTTTCCAATTTGAAACCATTGCTGCGAGTCCTGTCTTGGCTGGATATTTTCAGCACGCTATTTACATCCCCTTTATTTATTCCTGTTTTCCATTTATACACCTCAATCATATTCCCCCTAATTCTACGCCTTTCTAGAGAGTGCAGATTCAGGGCCCTCAGTCTATCCTCATAGGGAAGATTTCTGATACATGGGATCAACTTTGTCATCCTCCTTTGTACGTTTTCCAGTGCATTTATATCCATTCTGTAATACGGTGACCAGAACTGTGCAGCATAATCTAAATGAGGCCTAACCAAAGATATATAGAGTTGTAGAACAACCTGAGGACTTCTATTATTTATACTTCTTGATATGAAGCCAAGGATTCTGTTAGCTTTATTGTGAACACTTATGCACTGTTGTCTTGGCTTCAGATTACTACTAACCAGAACTCCTAAATCCTTCTCGCAATCACAAGTAATAAGATCTACATTATTCAGCTTATATGTGGCATGGTTATTGTCCTGCCCAACATTTAGAACTTTGCATTTGTTTACATTAAACTGCATCTGCCACTTCTCCGACCACTGCATCAGTCTATTCAGATCATCCTGGAGTGCTCTAATGTCCTCATTTGAATGAATTGGACGACCTATTTTGGTGTCATCAGCAAATTTACTTATGTTACTATTTATTCCCTCATCTATGTCGTTTATGTAAATTGTAAACAACAGGGGGCCCAAAACTGACCCCTGTGGAACACCACTTGAGACGCGCCCCCATTCTGATTTCTCTCCATTTATGCAAACTCTCTGCCGCCTATTTGTCAACCATGCCTCTACCCAGGAAAAAATTTCTCCTGCTATTCCGTGTGCCTTAAGTTTCCTCAGTAGCCTCTGATGTGGAACTTTATCGAAAGCCTTACTGAAGTCCATATACACAATATCATATTCATTACCATGATCTACCTCCTCAAACACCTTAGTGAAAAAAGTTAGTAAATTCGTAAGACAGGAACGCCCCTTAGTAAAACCGTGTTGAGATTCATTAATCAATTTATGCTTTTCAAGATGGCTACGAATTGCCTCGGCAATTATTGATTCCATAAATTTACCAACTATGGAGGTAAGGCTTATTGGTCTATAGTTCGAAGCTAAGGACCTGTCACCTGCCTTGTAAATAGGTATTACATTTGCCCTTTTCCACTTGTCTGGCACTATGCCAGTTTGTAGTGATATATTGAAAAGATAAGCCAAAGGTTTGCTAATTTCCTCTTTACATTCCTTTAAAACTCTTGCAAACAGTTCATCAGGGCCTGGGGATTTGTTAGGTTTTAATTTCTCTATTTGTCTGAGGACCATGTCACTAGTTACCCCAATCGAGCATAGTCTATTATCTTCCAGTTCTACATAATTTATTATTTCTGGAATTCCGCTAGTATCTTCCTGAGTAAAAACTGAGAGGAAGTAAGTATTGAAAATTTCACACATATCCTTATCACTGTCCGTGATTTGTCCTGAGTTACTCTTAAGTGGGCCTATCTTGTCCCTAATCTTACTTCTGTATACCTGAAAGAACCCTTTTGGGTTAGTCTTCGAATCCCTTGCGACCTTAGCCTCATAATCCCTTTTTGCTTTTCTTATTCCTTTTTTTATTTCTCTCTTTAATTGAAAATATTGATTTCTTATCTGTCCATCCCCTCTTTTGATACGCCTATATATGCCTCTCTTTTGACCAATGAGATGTTTTAATCTATTGTTCATCCATTTAGGATCATTTTTGTTAGATCTAATTTCCCTACTTGGAACAAAGGTTGTCTGGGCAGCTAGAACTACGCTCTGAAAAACGTACACGAAATCACAGCTTCCCTATCTTCATTAACATTTAACAATTCCTCAAAATATTCACTCCATCTTCCCGATACCTCTCTCTCTCCGTTTAATAACTCTCCTCTTCCATTTTTGACTAACAAACCAATTTGTTGCCTACGCTTTCTCAACTTAATAATCTCACTCCAAAATTTGTTGATAACATCTCATCCACTCTCTGATTTGCTCTCTTTTTACATTGCTTCACCACTCTCTTAACCTCTCTTTTTCTCTCCATATACTCCTTCCTCCTTGCATCACTTCTACTTTGTAAAAACCTCTCATATGCTAACTTTTTCTCTCTTACTACTCTCTTTACATCATCATTCCACCAATCGCTCTTCTTCCCTCCTGCACCCACTTCCACAAACTTCTGCTGAACACTCTAACACTACATTCTTAAACTTACCCAACACATCTTCTACCCCATTGCCTATACTCACACTAGCCCATCTGTTTTCCAACAGTTGTTTATATCTTACCCTAACTGGCCCCTCCTTTAGTTTATAAACCTTCACTTCTCTCTTATTTGCTGCTTCCATTTTCCTTGTATCCCATCTACCCTTTACTCTCACTGTAGCTACAACTAAAAAGTGATCTGATATATCTGTGGGCTCTCTATAAACATGTACATCCTGAAGTCTACCCAACAGTCTTTTATTTACCAATACTTAGTCTAACACACTACTGTCATTATGCCCTATATCATATCTTGTATACTTATCCTCTTTTTCTTAAAATATGTGTTACCTATAACCAAACCCCTTTCTATACAAAGTTCAATCAAATGCTCCCCATTATCATTTACACCTGGTACCCCAAACATACCTACCACCCTCTCTAAACGTTTCTCCTATTTTAGCATTTAGGTCCCCTACCACAATTACTCTCTCACTTGGTTCAAAAGTTCCTATACATTCGCTTAACATCTCCCAAAATCTCTCTCTCTCTCTCTGATCTACACTCCTCTCTTCTCCAGGTGCATACACACTTATTATAACCCACTTTTTGCATCCGACTCTTATTTTAATCCACATAATCCTTGAATTTATACATTTATATTCCCTCTTCTCTCTCCATAACTGATCCTTCAACATTATTGCTACCTCTTCCTTAGCTCTAACTCTCTCAAAACTTCCCTACCCCCTTCATCTTTGTTTTGCTTAGGGCTTGGACATCCAACTTCTTTTCATTCATAACATTACCAATCATTTCTTTCTTATCATCTATCTGCACTAAATCCACGCACTACATTAGCCCATTGCTCCCGGCATTTTAGTCGCCTCCTACGGCACGCATAGCTTACGGAGGAAGAATTCTGTTCCACTTCCCCATGGAGATAAGCAGAAATAAACAAGAACAAGAACTAGGAAGAAAATAGAAGAAAACCCAGAGGGGTTAGTATATATATGCTTGTACATGCATGTGTAGTGTGACCTAAGTGTATATGTATATATACACTTGCTATTTAAGCCAAAATCGCAAGTTTTACTTATTCGGCACGATTTAATAATTATATATATATATATATATATATATATATATATATATATATATATATATATATATATATATATATATATATATATCATATATGCAAAAAGATCACAGTAAACAGGTGATATCAAAATATGCAAGAAAACCACTATGAAAAATAGAAGAATTGCGCTTTCGTGACTACTCACATGTTATAGTTCCTTGATAATGTGAGTAGTCACGAAAGCAGCTTAGAATTCTTCTATTTTTCATAGTAGTTTTCTTAGCATATATATATATATATATATATATATATATATATATATATATATATATATATATATATATATATATATATATATATATATATAATGTATATATATAGATAGACAGATGGTCCACTTGTAGTACAAACTATGATGACTCATACTTAGCCATTGAGTAGATAAAAACCTTCGAGGAAAACTGTGGTTCTCTCTCTACGCCCTTTGAATATTCCACTTCTACTGCCGCATTTTTTCTGACTGTAATAATAAATATATTTTATTATGTAATATGGTACACAATACGACCGTAGCCTGGTGGCTAAAGCTCTCGCTTCACACGGGGAGGGTCTGGGTTCGATTCCCAGCGAGGGTAGAAACATTGGACGTGTTTCTTTACACTGGTTGTCTATGTTCACCCATCAGTAAAATGAGTACCTGGGTGTTAGTTGACTGGTGTGGGTCGCATCCTGGGACAAAAATGCCCTAATTTGCTAGGACTGTATACCATGTACATGTAGTAAATAAAGATATTATATTATTATAAATAATACATTGATAGTACAAATATGTTGGAGTACACAACATATTTGCTTATCAAAACTTACATTGCAAATATCTGCTCTAGCTTCTCAGAGCTGGATTCTAACTGAGAGTCTTGCTGGGTTGCTTTAGAAGTTTAGAGTATTAAATTAAAATCAATCATTTCCTTCTTTTAAGATATATCACGAGGTGAGAATTGTAGGTCCCGCTGATGAAGACTGCAAGACTCGTTTCGTTCACCTTCCCTCAGTGACTGGGGAAGTAACCTCCTCACCTGGCTGGCGTGTGAGCCTCAGTAGTCAAGGACTCTCTCAACTGGATCTATTTTTCCAGGAGTTACGTTTATGATCTTCCAGCTTAATAATTATATGCCATATGTTGGTACAAGTGACTGTTTGTTTTTAACATAAACAAATAATGAAAGTGTTACAAGCAATTATAATGCAATCATCTACGAGAGGTGCTGTTTGGCTAAATAAAACACTTGGCATCTGGCGGGAGGTGGCCCATGAAACAGGTGAGAAACTCAATGGCATGTTCAGTGTGTGTTGTAAATCTATGTGAGGAGGGTGTTCGCTCGCGCCGGCTGCAAATATTCGTTAAGGAGCTAATATTATTTCGAACTGGTGATTCTGTACACCTAGGAAGACAGAGTACAAGATATTGCAACCTCAGATAGCCACAAGTGACGGCTGTAGTATAGAATTGTCGTCACGAGAACCTAGCAAAAAAAAAAAAAAGTTTTGAGTTTAAATTATGTAAAAGATGAAGTACGAGAGGTATGTGGAGACGAGTGCATGGAGGGACTCCTGACCACAAGCACAGGGAGACTAGGTTGACCCACACAAGCAGTGATACACGTGCAGTGAGTGGGCAGCAAACATGCAGTCATGGTCTGCCTTCCCTCATGAAGGCTCCTGAACGCGTGCCAATACTAGTCACTGATGACGCAACACCTGCTGCTGCATAAGAACATAGAGGCTGTACACTAAGCCTATATCTACATGCTAGGCAGGTCTTACCCTGGTGACCTGGTATTGGGTTGACGTAAGACCAGGCTCTACCTGCCTGTGACCTGGTACTTTATATGGTGAAGGGATACTTGTGGTTAAAATACATAACTTGTAACTGCTTACGGAACACACATATAAGTGATCATTATAATCCCTCTCGTTCGTGTAAGAACACTGAACATCCACACGCTGTCTCTTAAGTAAATATAGTTTGTGAAGTGCTAAACCCGTGTGGATCAGTTAACGTAAAGAAGTGAAGGCTCGATCCTCCTACCTAACTGTAGTCACCTAACTTAGAGAATAGTTACGGTACGTGTGTAATCTTGAGTAGGACCTTGAGGTGTTGGCAGTACAGCCAGTGTGTATGATGGGTGTATGATGTATGGGCGTGATGCCAGTGAGCTACCACAGGCGTGACGGCGGTGGCGGTGCTGGTGAGCTTGACCTCTTGCAACGGTCAACAACACTGCCAGTCAACAACGGGTGGGCAGACACCCAGGGGGACGGCATGCCGGGGGACGCCAAGTATGAACTCGAGGACTACGTGTATGAAATGGAGTGCCGAGCTGGAGAACTGGCCCGCTCCCAGGAGGCCGAGGCTGAGGATATACACTCACGTCTGGCCCAGAAGGAGCGGGACCTCATCCTTGCCGCCGAGCTGGGTAAAGCTCTCCTCGACAGGAACGAACTGCTGGTGCAGCAGAACGAGCGTCTAGCAGAGGACTACAGCCACAAACTAGAGGTGAGTCTTCTTGTTCCAACCTAAACAGTCTCTCTCTGAACGCTTCTTGTAACTGCAAAATTTATTTTAAGTTAGACCTATTATCATTTATTATTATTATTATTATTATTATTATTATTATTATTATTATTATTATTATTATTATTATTATTATTATTACTGAGGCATTGCTCTTGGGGAATAAGGCATGGGAGGCACTTGGGTTTGATACAAGAAAGTGAAAGGTAGCTCCAATTCTCAGTGTCATGAGCCCTTCATCGGCCTCGAGGCACCTTACCTCCTTTGAAGTATATATATAATCCAATAAAAGTATTTAATCATGTAAGCAAATTAAAAATAAATGACTGAACTTCTGAAAAAAAACTTTGCGTTTAAAACTGAACGAATATCACAAGTGGCACGTGAATGGGTTGCCCATTGACGTACGTGGTTGTACGTGCCCTAGTGGCTTGCTAGTGGAGGGCTGAAGTGTTCTGAAATCAAGCTGGCTGTTAATTGATTCTTCAGGGAAAATCAGCTGACATAGGTCGAGAATATAAGATGATCCTATGAGTATTTAATTAAGAACATTTTAAACCGCTTTATTACTTTATAGTTGTATCCTTGACAGCTTCTGAGATACCAGGAAATCCTCTTTCCCATTACATTAAAATTTGTCGTAGCTCCTAAACCCAAAATGATTGCTTGATATATATCCTCATCTCATTGAAATCTCCCAGCTCAGGCTAACAGCTTTCATTACTTCATGTATACAACCCATCCTGTATGATGGAATATGACATTGGGGAACATTGTTCCCACATCGTAACTATCATAAAAAAATAGGATAGCTGCACACCACGGGTGCACCCGCAATATAACTATCATTTGACGAATATAGGGTAGCCAAACGCTGCTGGTGTACCGAATTGTATTCAATAAAAAAAAAAAGTTTATTCTGTTTTGCCTCAGTTATGGTCTTTGGTATTCAAGCATTGCTTAACAACGTTACAACAAGAGAAAGGGGTAAAAGCCTCGCCTTGTGTACACCCGATGATTCATGAAGGAGCAAACTCTGCGGGTCTCTTACAACCTTGTGTTAAACCACTGCCAGTCATTATGTCTATGATAATGTAGAGGCCATTACCATATTCTTCCACCATATTCTGACAAACTCAAGTTGAGTTTACCTTATACTTTGTGTTTCTTGAGCAATACCCATGAGGAGTATTAGTTAATAAAAAAAAAGATATAATGAGGCTATGTGCTATGTAAATTTATCTCCTGTTGCAGACTGTGAACTTGGATCAGTATATCCTGCTGCAGAATACATGGTCTTTGATCACTATATCTTGCAGCAAAGTGTTTGTTTTTTTGCTAAATATATTAAATTGTAAACTGTGTTGTCTTTAATATATCCTATTGGAAATATTGTGTTTTTACCAGTATACTTTTTTTTGGCAAACATTCTAAGAGGAAGAGCGTGCTTAATAATTTCATTGTTATTGTGTTATGGAGTGATAAACTTCTCTTAGTTTACCCGTTGTGCATGAGCTGTTCATTGGGAAAGTTTTATTAAGAGTAGCCTGATATTCTCTGCTAACAATACTTGCACGTTAATTTATCACTGTGCATCGTACAATATGTTGACAATAGTGAGTTTTCACATGTTGTCATGACACTTTCACCCACATCAGTTTCCACAGAAATTTCCACATTCCTATACTGTATATAACTTGCTGTCTCACTAGTGTTGTGATAGCGATACGAGAGCTCTTGCACGTTTTGGCTTGCTGACACCTTCCTTATTTAGTCTGCTATATAAAGATACCGAATTGGCAACTTCACTCTGGGGAAGAGGAGTCTCATCCATATAGGAAAAAGGAAGATACAAAAGTGTAATATATGTATTGTCTGCGTTTATCATTGTTGCTTCCAGGACAAAGGTAAATAAAGAGAGAACATGATAGATCAAGAAAGAAGAGCTAAACAAAACACTTGATAAATACACAGAGGGCATCTGAGTCAAAAAGGAGGAAATTTGTTGACTGACTAACCAGAAGCCTTGAGCAAAATCGGGATCTGAGGGATGAATCATATAGCTTCGTAGAGTCAGAAGGGAGACAAGGTCTACATGTTTGCAACCATGCTGCTCCCGGAACTGACGGGGATGCTTTACAAAGATAGTTTAAAGAAACTGAATCTAACTACCTGGAAAAGAAAACGTCTTTGGAAGACATGATTACGACGTATAAAGTAGAGGAATGGCTAGGGCGAATACGTGATCACAATTCGAAATGCAAGGACTAGTGCTAAGGGAAGATACCTGGAGGCAAGAAATACAACTGAGATGTAGGGATGCTCCTTAGTCTTAGTATGAAAGCGGAATGAGGAAGTGGTTTAGGCAAACTCAATACACAGGCTCTAGAACAGGTATGACAAGGCCAGAAAGAAGAGGAATCGGAAAGATATATCAAGTCAAACTGTTACTGAGGTGGGGAGGGGAGTTCTAAAGTCACACTACGGACACAATTCGATAAGAACATGTGTTTATAAAGATGCAGATATAATACATACAGTGAGAAACAAGGCAAGCGAAAATTTGTTTATGCAATAATTTCGCAAAAATCATTCTGAAGCTAACAAAAAATATATATATAATTGTGTTTGTTTATTATTAAATTATTGTAAACTTATCGAAAATATATTTAGTTGGATTAGGCTAAATTAAATTTCGTTTTTGATAATAAGGTTAGGTAAGTTTTCTAAGGTTCTTATGGTACAAAATTATTAATTTTTACATTAACATAATTTGAAAAAAAATATATTTTTAAAAGTATAAGAGAAAATTTAAGAAAGGACTTAATTTTAAATGAGTTTTTGCTAATTGGCCAGTTTTACCTAATTTTAGGTAGTAGGTTGGTAGAAGACAGCAACCACCCAGTGAGATACTACCGTCTGCCAAGTGAGTGTAACACGAAAGCCTGTAATTGTTTTACACGATGGTAGGATTGCTGGTGTCTTTTTTCTGTCCCATAAGCATGCAAGATTTCAGGTACGTCTTCTTACTTCTACTTACACTTAGATCACACTACACATGCATGTACAAGCATATATATTCTCACACCTCTGGGTTTTCTTCTATTTTCTTACTAGTTCTTGTTTTTGTTTATTTCCGCTTATCTCCATGGGGAAGTGGAACAGAATTTTTCCTCTGTAAGCTATGCGTGTCGAAGAGGCGACTAAAATGCCAGGAGCAAGGGGCTAGTAACCCCTTCTGTATATATTACCAAATTTAAACGGAGAAACTGTCGTTTTTTCTTTTGAGCCACCCTGCCTCGGTGGGATACGGCCGGTTTGTTGAAATAAGAATATATATATATATATATATATATATATATATATATATATATATATATATATATATATATATATATATATAAACACGTTGACCGTTTCCCACTGAGGCAGGGTGACCCAAAAAGAAAGAAAAAACTTTCATCGTCGTTTATCACTCACCATCATTCATATATAATTACTGCCTTTGCAGAGGCGCTTAGATATGACAGTTTAGATGTCCCTCCAAACAGCCAATATCCCAAACTCCACATTTAAAGTGCAGGCATTGTACTTCCCACCTCAAGGACTCAAGTCCGGCTAACCAGTTTCCAGAATCCCTTCACAAAATATTACCCTGCTTACACTCCAACAGCTCATCAAATCCCAAAAATCATTTGTCTCCATTCACTCCTATCTAATACGCTCATGCCCACTTGCTGAAAGTCCAAGCCCCTCGTATACAAAACCTTTACCCCCTCCAGCATTTCCTAGGACGACCCCTACCTCACCGTCTTTCCCCTACAGATTTATACGCTCTCCAAGTCATTCTACTTTGTTCCATCCTCTCTAAATGATCAAACCAACCCAATAACCCCTCTTCAGCCTTCTTGACTAATACTTTTAGTAACTCCACACCTCTTCCTAATTTCCACACTACGAATTCTCTGCATAATATTTACACCACACATTGCCCTTAGACAGGACATCTCCACTGCCTCCAGCCGCCTCCTCGCTGCAGCATTTGCAACCCATGCTTCACACCCATATAAGAGTGTTGGTACCACTATACTTTCGTACATTCCCTTCTTTGCCTCCAGGGATAACGTTTTTTGTCTCCACAGATACCTCAACGCACCACTCACCTTTTTTCCTTCATCAATTCTATGGTTAACCTCATCCTTCATAAACCCATCCGCTGACAAGTCAATGGGTTTACGAAGGATGAGGTTAACCATAGAATTTATATATATATATATATATATATATATATATATATATATATATATATATATATATATATATATATATATATATATATATATATATATATATATATATATATATATATATATATATATATATGCGTGTCGTATGAGGCGACTAAGATGCCGGGAGCAATGGGCTAGTAACCCCTTCTCCTGTACAAATCTACTAAAAACGAGAAGAAGAAAAACTTTATAAAATTGGGTTGTCTGAATGTGCGTGGATGTAGTGCGGATGATAAGAAAGAGATGATTGCCGATGTTATGAATGAAAAGAAGTTGGATGTCCTGGCCCTAAGCGAAACAAAGCTGAAGGGGGTAGGCGAGTTTCAGTGGGGAGAAATAAATGGGATTAAGTCAGGAGTATCTGAGAGAGTTAGAGCTAAGGAAGGGGTAGCAATAATGTTGAAGGATCAGTTATGGAAGGAAAAGAGGGAATATAAATGTGTAAATTCAAGGATTATGTGGATTAAAATAAGGGTCGGATGCGAAAAGTGGGTCATAATAAGCGTGTATGCACCTGGAGAAGAGAGGAGTGTAGAGAGAGAGAGAGATTTTGGGAGATGTTAAGCGAATGTATAGGAACTTTTGAACCAAATGAGAGAGTAATTGTGGTAGGGGACCTAAATGCTAAAGTGGGAGAAACATGCAGAGAGGGTGTAGTAGGTAAGTTTGGGGTGCCAGGTGTAAATGATAATGGGAGCCCTTTGATTGAACTTTGTATAGAAAGGGGTTTAGTTATAGGTAATACATATTTTAAGAAAAAGATGATAAATAAGTATACAAGATATGATGTAGGGCGTAATGACAGTAGTTTGTTGGACTATGTATTGGTAGATAAAAGACTGTTGAGTAGACTTCAGGATGTACATGTTTATAGAGGGCTACAGATATATCAGATCACTTTTTAGTTATAGCTACAGTGGGAGTAAAAGGTAGATGGGATACAAGGAAAATAGAATCAGTAAGTAAAGAGAGGTGAAGGTTTATAAACTAAAAGAGGAGGCAGTTAGGGTAAGATATAAACAACTATTGGAGGATAGATGGGCTAGTGAGAGTGTAGGCAATGGGGTCGAAAATGTATGGGGTAGATTTAAAAATGTAGTGTTAGAGTGTTCAGCAGAAGTTTGTGGTTACAGACGAGTGGGTGCGGGAGGGAAGAGGAGCGATTGGTGGAATGATGATGTAAAGAGAGTAGTAACGGAGAAAAAGTTAGCATATGAGAGGTTTTTACAAAGTAGAAGTGATGCAAGGAGGGAAGAGTATATGGAGAGAAAAAGAGAGGTTAAAAGAGTGGTGAAGCAATGTAAAAGAGAGCAGATGAGAGAGTGGGTGAGATGTTATCAGCAAATTTTGTTGAAAATAAGAAAAAGTTTTGGAATGAGATTAATAAGTTGAGGAAGCCTAGAGAACAAATGGATTTGACAGTTAAAAATAGGAGAGGAGAGTTATTAAATGGAGAGTTAGAGGTATCGGGAAGATGGAGAGAATATTTTGAGGATTTGTTAAATGTTGATGAAGACAGGAAGCTGTGATTTCGTGTGTAGGGCAAGGAGGAATAACATCTTGTAGGAGTGTGGAAGAGCCAGTTGTGGGTGTAGGGAAGTTCGTGAGGCAGTGGGTAGAATGAAAGGGGTAAGGCAGCTGGGATTGATGGGATAAAGATAGAAATGTTAAAAGCAGGTGGGGATATAATTTTGGAGTGGTTGGTGCTATTATTTAATAAATGTATGGAAGAGGGTAAGGTACCTAGGGATTGGCAGAGAGCGTGTATTGTTCCTTTGTATAAAGGCAAAGGGGACAAAAGAGAGTGCAAAAATTATAGGGAATAAGTCTGTTGAGTGTACCTGGTAAAGTGTATGGTAGAGTTATTATTGAAAGAATTAAGAGTAAAACAGAAAGCAGGATAGCAGATGAACAAGGGGCTTTAGGAAAGGTAGGGGTGTGTAGACCAAGTGTTTACAGTGAAACATATAGGTGAACAGTATTTGGATAAGGGTAAAGATGTTTTTGTGGCATTTATGGATTTGGAAAAGGCGTATGATAGGGTAGATAGGGGGCAATGTGGCAGATGTTGCAGGTGTATGGAATAGGAGGAAGGTTACTGAAAGCAGTGAAGAGTTTTTATGAGGATAGTGAGGCTCAGGTTAGAGTGTGTAGGACGGAAGGGGACTATTTCCCAGTAAAAGTGGGCCTTAGACAAGGATGTGTGATGTCACCGTGGTTGTTCAATATATTTATAGATGGGGTTGTAAGAGAAGTGAATGCGAGGGTCTTGGCAAGAGGTGTTGGGCTAAAAGATAAAGAAGCAAATACAAAGTGGGAGTTGTCACAGTTGTTTTTTGCTGATGACACTGTGCTTTGGGAGATTCTGAAGAGAAGCTGCAGAGGTTGGTGGATGAATTTGGTAGGGTGTGTAAAGAAGAAAATTGAAAGTGAATATAGGAAAGAGTAAGGTGATGAGGATAACAAAAAGAATAGGTGACGAAAGATTGGATATCAGATTGGAGGAGAGAGTATGGAGGAGGTGAATGTATTCAGATATTTGGGAGTGGACATGTCGGCGGATGGGTCTATGAAGGATGAGGTGAATCATAGAATTGATGAGGGGAAAAGGTGAGTGGAGCACTTCGGAGTCTGTGGAGACAAAGAACCTTGTCCATGGAAGTAAAGAGGGAATGTATGAGAGTATAGTTATACCAACGCTCTTATATGGGTGTGAAGCATGGGTGATGAATGTTGCAACGAGGATAAGGCTGGAGGCAGTGGAGATGTCATGTCTGAGGTCAATGTGTGGTGTGAATATAATGCAGAGAATTCGGAGTTTGGAAATTAGGAGGAGGTGCGGGATTACCAAAACGATTGTCCAGAGAGCTGAGGAGGGTTGTTGAGGTGGTTTGGACATGTAGAGAGAATGGAACGAGACAGAGTGACTTCGAGAGTGTATAAATCTGTAGTGGAGGGAAGGCGGGGTAGGGGTCGGCCTAGGAAAGGTTGGAGGAGGGTAAAGGAAGTTTTGTGTGCGAGGGCTTGGACTTCCAGCAAGCATGTGTGAGCGTATTTGATAGGAGTGAATGGAGGCATATGGTTTTTAATACTTGACGTGCTGTTGGAGTGTGAGCAAAGTAACATTTATGAAGGGATTCAGGGAAACCGGCAGGCCGGACTTGAGTTCTGGAGATGGGAAGTACAGTGCCGGCACTCTGAAGGAGGGGTGTTAATGTTGCAGTTTTATAACTGTAGTGTAAAGCACCCTTCTGGCAAGACAGTGATGGAGTGAATGATGATGAAAGTTTTTTTTTTTCGGGCCACCCTGCCTTGGTGGGAATCGGCCGATGTGTTAATAAAAAAAAAAAAAAAAAAATATATATATATATACATATATATTGTATGTGTGTGTCGTGCCGAATAGGTAAAATTGGTCAGTTAGCAAGAACTCATTTAAAATTAAGTCCTTTCTTAAACTTTCTCTTATACGTTTAAAGATATATATTTTTTCATTTATGTTAATGTAAAAATTAATAATTTTGCACGAAAAGAACCTTAGAAAACTTACCTAACCTTATTATGAAACGTGCAATTTAATTTAGCCTAATACAACTAAATATATTTTTGGTAAGTTTACAATAATTTAATAATAAACAAACACATTGAAACATTTTTTTCGTTAGGTTCAGAATGACTTTTGCGAAATTATTGCATACACAAATTTTCACTTGCCTTATTCGGCAAGAAGAACGTTGCTATTTAATCCAGAATCGCAAGTTTTACGTATTCGGCACGACTTATATATATGAGGCGTCTAGTCAGATGAAGATACAAAGGAAGCTTTGCATCTGCGTCATAAATCATTAAATATGTTTTGTGTTCCACTGAGATGAGAGAGGAATTGTGGTGATATTTTGAATGAAATTTCTGTGTTATTGATGATGGGAGAAATTGAGAATTGGAAATTAACAATTTGAAACTTTTTGATGACTCAGAATATGGTAGATTAACCTATTATGTATTCTTAGTTGAGTGCGACAAATAAACCTGGCCATCACAAACACAGTGGTAGCGGAGACTCTACTACCAGTGTCTTTGTTTCCACTTGTTGGCTTTTGTCATTGTTTACCTACAGACAAATATTGACAACACCTCCATCCAACCTGGTAGTTATAGTGTACACTGAAATGAACCTCACGATCAACAAGTTCAACTTAAACCTTAGTCGAAACCCCTGATGTTTCTAGTACTTCATTAACAGAATTAAAAATATGTATATAAAGATCGAAGAGTTGTCTAGTTTGAAAAAAATAGGTCGACGAGGTTGCAGTATCAAAAGAATTTATTGTTGGTGGTTAAAAGTGATAACTCGCAATGAAAGTGCTGTGTGTGTGTACTCACCTAATTGTGGTTGCAAGGGGTCGAGTCTCAACTCTTGGCCCCGCCTCTGCTGACTGCTACTGGATTCACTCTCCTGAGCCCTGTCATCTTATTCTTAAAGTTATGCATGGATTCTGCCTCTTACCACTTCACTATCTAGGTTGTTCCACTTCCTGACCACTCTAAGGCTAAAGAACTATTTCCTAACATCCCTGTGATATATTTGTGCAGTTAATTTCCAGCTGTGCCCTCGTGTACCTGAGACCCGCCTCTCACTCTCCCTCTACATCTGTCAGTTCCTTTCAGTATTTTGTACGTCGTAATTATTTAACTTCTGTTCCTCTGGTCGTTAGGTTTAGCTCATATAGCCTTTCCTCATAGGTCATACTTCTCCGCACAGGGACTAGTCTTGTTGTAAACCTTCGCACTTTTTTCCAGCTTCTTTACATAAGTTATTAGGAGTGGTTCTATACTGGCGATGCATACTCTAAGATGGAGCTGAAGTATACTGTGTATTAGGTTGTGAATTCCTCCTTGTTGAGGTTCCTGAAAGTTGTCCTTCAATTTGCCAGTCTCGCGTTTGCTGCAACGGTTATTCGGTTGGTATGTGCCTCAGGCGAAATGCTTGCGACTCTGTATATGAGTATGTGTAAATATACTTATCTAAATGTGATTGCGGGGGTCGAGTTTTAGCTCCTGGCCCTAACTCTGCACTTACCGTTTGCTAGATTCACTCCATCCTAGCCTTGTGGGTGTTACACCAGTTCCAGGTTCACTCCATCCTAGCCTTGTGGGTGTTACACCAGTTCCAGGTTCACTCCATCCTAGCCTTGTGGGTGTTACACCAGTTCCAGGTTCACTCCATCCTAGCCTTGTGTGTGTTACACCAGTTCCAGGTTCACTCCATCCTAGCCTTGTGGGTGTTACACCAGTTCCAGGTTCACTCCTTCTTAGCCTTGTGTGTGTTACACCAGTTCCAGGTTCACTCCATCCTAGCCTTGTGTGTGTTACACCAGTTCCAGGTTCACTCCATCCTAGCCTTGTGGGTGTTACACCAGTTCCAGGTTCACTCCATCCTAGCCTTGTGTGTGTTACACCAGTTCCAGGTTCACTCCATCCTAGCCTTGTGTGTGTTACACCAGTTCCAGGTTCACTCCATCCTAGCCTTGTGTGTGTTATACCAGTTCCAGGTTCACTCCATCCTAGCCTTGTGTGTGTTACACCAGTTCCAGGTTCACTCCATCCTAGCCTTGTGGGTGTTACACCAGTTCCAGGTTCACTCCATCCTAGCTTTGTGGATGTTACACCAGTTCCAAGTTCACTCCATCCTAGCCTTGTGTGTGTTACACCAGTTCCAGGTTCACTCCATCCTAGCCTTGTGTGTGTTACACCAGTTCCAAGTTCACTCCATCCTAGCCTTGTGTGTGTTACACCAGTTCCAAGTTCACTCCATCCTAGCCTTGTGTGTGTTACACCAGTTCCAGGTTCACTCCATCCTAGCCTTGTGGGTGTTACACCAGTTCCAGGTTCACTCCATCCTAGCCTTGTGGGTGTTACACCAGTTCCAGGTTCACTCCATCCTAGCCTTGTGGGTGTTACACCAGTTCCAAGTTCACTCCATCCTAGCCTTGTGGGTGTTACACCAGTTCCAAGGTTCACTCCATCCTAGCCTTGTGTGTGTTACACCAGTTCCAGGTTCACTCCATCCTAGCCTTGTGTGTGTTACACCAGTTCCAGGTTCACTCCATCCTAGCCTTGTGTGTTTACACCAGTTCCAGGTTCACTCCATCCTAGCCTTGTGGTGTTACACCAGTTCCAGGTTCACTCCATCCTAGCCTTGTGTGTGTTACACCAGTTCCAAGTTCACTCCATCCTAGCCTTGTGTGTGTTACACCAGTTCCAGGTTCACTCCATCCTAGCCTTGTGTGTGTTACACCAGTTCCAAGTTCACTCCATCCTAGCCTTGTGTGTGTTACACCAGTTCCAGGTTCACTCCATCCTAGCCTTGTGTGTGTTACACCAGTTCCAGGTTCACTCCATCCTAGCCTTGTGTGTGTTACACCAGTTCCAGAGTTCACTCCATCCTAGCCTTGTGTGTGTTACACCAGTTCCAGGTTCACTCCATCCTAGCCTTGTGTGTGTTACACCAGTTCCAGGTTCACTCCATCCTAGCCTTGTGTGTGTTACACCAGTTCCAGGTTCACTCCATCCTAGCCTTGTGTGTGTTACACCAGTTCCAAGTTCACTCCATCCTAGCCTTGTGTGTGTTACACCAGTTCCAGGTTCACTCCATCCTAGCCTTGTGTGTGTTACACCAGTTCCAGGTTCACTCCATCCTAGCCTTGTGGATGTTACACCAGTTCCAGGTTCACTCCATCCTAGCCTTGTGAGTGTTACACCAGTTCCAGGTTCACTCCATCCTAGCCTTGTGTGTGTTACACCAGTTCCAGGTTCACTCCATCCTAGCCTTGTGTGTGTTACACCAGTTCCAGGTTCACTCCATCCTAGCCTTGTGTGTGTTACACCAGTTCCAGGTTCACTCCATCCTAGCCTTGTGGGTGTTACACCAGTTCCAGGTTCACTCCATCCTAGCCTTGTGGGTGTTACACCAGTTCGAGGTTCACTCCATCCTAGCCTTGTGTGTGTTACACCAGTTCCAGGTTCACTCCATCCTAGCCTTGTGTGTGTTACACCAGTTCCAGGTTCACTCCATCCTAGCCTTGTGTGTGTTACACCAGTTCCAGGTTCACTCCATCCTAGCCTTGTGTGTGTTACACCAGTTCCAGGTTCACTCCATCCTAGCCTTGTGTGTGTTACACCAGTTCCAGGTTACCATAATATTTTGTTCCCTGGATATATACCATAACAGTTAACACTCGGTAACTACTTTTTTTTTCTTGTAAGGGAAGGTGGAGGAGGGAGGGAGAGGTATAAGGAAACTTTCCGTGAGACTATAACCTTGACGCAAGTCATAAAGTAGCGGTATCATTACCACTACATTATTACTGTTTTTAGTAAAAAATTTACTAATGTTCATAATGGCTTTATAATATGATTTGATCATTTGTATTTTATTTATGATTATACGTTCATTCCATTTATTTATTTTAAAAGTTTAATTAGCACATTAAATGTTTCTTTTTCGTTTCTCAAGTGAATAATTTTGTGGTGGCCATTCTGGCAGTGCTTGTGTCAGCACAGTGCTGGTGTCAGCACAGTGCTGGTGTCAGCACAGTGCTGGTGTCAGCACAGTGCTGGTGTCAGCACAGTGCTGGTGTCAGCACAGTGCTGGTGTCAGCACATTGCTGGTATCAGCACAGTGCTGGTGTCAGCACAGTGCTGGTATCAGCACAGTGCTGGTGTCAGCACATTGCTGGTGTCAGCACAGTGCTGGTGTCAGCACAGTGCTGGTGTCAGCACAGTGCTGGTGTCAGCACAGTGCTGGTGTCAGCACAGTGCTGGTGTCAGCACAGTTCTTGTGTCAGCACAGTGCTGGTGTCAGCACAGTGCTGGTGTCAGCACAGTGCTGGTATCAGCACAGTGCTGGTATCAGCACAGTGCTGGTATCAGCACAGTGCTGGTATCAGCACAGTGCTGGTGTCAGCACAGTGCTGGTGTCAGCACAGTGCTGGTGTCAGCACAGTGCTGGTGTCAGCACAGTGCTGGTGTCAGCACAGTGCTGGTGTCAGCACAGTGCTGGTGTCAGCACAGAGCTGGTGTCAGCACAGTGCTGGTGTCAGCACAGTGTTGGTGTCAGCACAGTGCTGGTGTCAGCACAGTGTTGGTGTCAGCACAGGGCTGGTGTCAGCACGGGGCTGGTGTCAGCACGGGGCTGGTGTCAGCACAGTGCTGGTGTCAGCACAATGCTGGTGTCAGCACAGAATTGAAGACTAATGCAACTAAATACTTCAAGTTTTTATCTGACGGATCAGCAAAAATGTTCACTGTTTGAAGCTTCCCGTTGACCAGAGTTGAACAACCTGCACCCCGCCCACTTATTACACAGCCTATCCTGTCGCCTACGCCCACAACCTTCCCCCCTTCCCCTTCCCCTCCCTGTGATCTCAACCACATTATTTAACACCCGTTCCTCCGCCCACAATTTGTCTGGTTGAAGCCGTCCACACACCCGACCACCCACTCTAACACTGAGCACACTGCTTCCGTCCCACCCACCATTCACACTTTCACACTCTCCACCCACCACACTCAAACCAGTACCACCCACACAATACTTCACCCACCACACACTCAATCCAGCACCACCCACACCACAACACTCCACCAACCCCCCACACACACACACAACTATCGAGCTATGAATCGACCCCTGCAACCACAAATAGGTGAGTACACACACACACACACACACACACACACACACACACACACACACACACACACACACACACACACACAACACACACCACAACACTTGCTGAAGTAGACTCCATACAGCATAATGCTACAGACAAGCTACAAGCTGCAGAAATAATCTAAGTAGCTGCTAGAGTTCAATCCCATCAAGTGTAAGACTATGAGGCTAGGTTCAGACGATAGGAACCTTGAGCAAGAGTACCAACTGAGGGAGGCAGAGTACCATCTGAGAGTGAGACCAGAAGTAGAGTACCACTTGAGATTGAGATCAGGAGTACCACCTGAGAGTGAGACCAGAAGTAGAGTACCACCTGAGAGTGAGACCAGAAGTAGAGTACCACCTGAGAGTGAGACCAGAAGTAGAGTACCACCTAAGAGTGAGACCAGAAGTAGAGTACCACCTAAGAGTGAATAACTGACAGTGTCACAGAGACAAGGATCTAGAGGTAGACATCACACCAAACCTCTCTCCTGAGGCTCACATAAACAGAATTA
>WNWK01004648.1:0-95000 GCA_009830355.1 Cherax destructor | reverse complement strand
GGAGCTCATAGGGAGTGGCCAGCAAGTATGTGAAGAGCTCAACTCAAGATTCAGGGAGGTATTCACAGTGGAGACAGAGAGTGCACCAGCAAGTGCTGGACACACTGCACACAACCGAGGAGGAGGTGAAGAAACTGCTAGAGGAACTAGGTACCTCGAAGGCGGTGGGCCCAGATAACATCTCTCCGTGGGTCCTGAGAGAGGGAGCAGATGCACTTGCACTATGTGTGCCACTAACAACAATCTTCAGTAAATCAATTGAAACTGGGCAACTACCTGAGGTGTGGAAGACAGCAAATGTAGTCCCAATATTTAAGAAAAGGGACAGACAAGCAGCACTAAACTACAGACCAGTGTCGCTGACATGTATTGTATGTAAAGTTATGGAGAAGATTATCAGGAGAAGAGTGGTGGAGCACCTAGAAAGGAACGGGCTCATTCATGACAACTAGCACGGCTTCAGGGAAGGGAAATCCTGCATTACAAATCTACTGGACTTCTACGATAAGGTAACAAGTAAAAGATGAAAGAGAGGGATATGTAGACTGCATCTTCTTGGACTGTAAGAAGGCTTTCGATACAGTGCCATACAAAAGACTGGTTGAAAAGCTAGAGGAGTAGGCAGGAATAGCTGGGAAAGTGCTGCAATGGATCAGGGAATACCTGAGAGTGTTGGTACGTGACGAGGTGTCAGAGTGGGTGCATGTGTCGAGATGGGCTCCACAAGGTGCTGTTTGTAGTATATGTGAATGACATGACAGAAGGGATAGATTCAGAGGTGTCCCTGTTCGCAGACGATTTAAAGCTAATGAAGAGAATAAAAGAGGACTAGGATCAGGTAAGTCCACAAGGAGATCTAGACAGGTAGCAAGCCTGGCCCAGCAAATACTGGAGTTTAACCCAAGCAAGTGCAAAGTAATGAAGTTTGAGAAGGCATAAACAAGACCACAGACGGAGTACAGCCTAGGAGGTCAAAGGCTGCAAAACTCACTCATGGAAAAGGATCTTAGGGTGAGTATCATACCGAACACATCTCCTGAGGCGCACACAAACCAAATAACTGCTGCAGCATATGGGCGCCTGGCAAACCTAAGAGTAGCGTTTCGACATCTAAGTAAGGAATCAATCAAGACACTGTACACCGTGTACGTCAGGCTCATAGTGGAGTATGCAGCACCAGTATGGAACCCACACTTGGTCAAATACGTCAAGAAATTAGAGAAAATGCAAAGGTTTGCAACAAGGCTAGTTCCAGAACTAAGGGTAAAGTCCTACGAAGAAAGATTAAGGGAAATCGGCCTTACGACACTGAAGGGAGAGACATGATAACGACATACAAAATACTGAGATGAATTAAAAAGGTAGACAGACAGGATGTTCATGAGATGGGACACAGAAACAAGGGGTTACAATTGGAAGTTGAAGACTCAGATGAGTCAGAGAGATGTTAGGAAGTATTTCTTTAGTCATAGAGTTGTCAGGAAGGTGAATAGTCTGGCAAGTGATGTAGTGGAGGCAGGAACCATACATAGTTTTAAGACGAGGCATGATAAAGCTCATGGAGCAGGGAGAGAGAGGACCTAGTAGCGATCAGTGAAGAGGCGGGGCCAGGAGCTATGTCTCGACCCCTGCAACCACAAATAGGTGAGTATACACACACACATGGCATGTCCTACGAGGAGAGGTTAAGAGAACGCGACCTGTCGAAACTGGAGGACAGGAGAGTTAGGGGAGACATGATAACGACATACAAAATACTGCGATGAATTGACAAGGTGGACAGACAGGATGTTCCAGAGAGGGGACACAGCAACAAGGGGTCACAATTGGAAGTTGAAGACTCAGATGAGTTACAGAGATGTTAGGAAATATTTCTTCAGCCATATAGTTGTCAGGAAGTGGAATAGTCTGGAAAGTGAGGTAGTGGAGTCAGGTATTAAGACGAGGTTAGATAAAGCTCATGGAGCAGGGAGTGACTGAACCTAGTGGCGACCAGTGAAGACGCGGGGCCATGAGCTATGACTCGACCCCTGCAACCACAATTAGATGAGTACATACACACCACCTTCAGATAAGTTTAAAGCATTATTCTGTCGTTGTACACTTGTGTACACCAGCACATGTATTGTACACTTGTGTACACAAGCACATGTATTGTACACTTGTGTACACCAGCACATGTATTGTACACTTGTGTACACCAGCACATGTATTGTACACTTGTGTACACCAGCACATGTATTGTACACTTGTGTACACAAGCACATATACACATGTGTATACAATCACTTGTACACTTCCTGTGGTCTGTCATCTCAGTTAAGTAGAGTAATTAGTTAAGCAGGTGAGATGACGTAGGTACTGACTGACTCAGGTGCATGGTGAATGGTGTGGCTGTTCCAGGAGGATGGGGGGTGAAGGAGGAGTGGGAAGTGTTGCAGGAGAGGCGGGGAGTGTTCCAGGGGTAGAGGAGTGTTGCAGGAGGGGAGGGGAGTGTTCCAGGGGTAGAGGAGTGTTGCAGGAGGGAAGGGGAGTGTTCCAGGGATGGCGGAGTGTTGCAGGAGGGGCGGGGAGTGTTCCAGGGGTGGCGGAGTGTTGCAGGAGGGGCGGGGAGTGTTCCAGGGGTGTCGGAGTGTTGCAGGAGGGGCGGGGAGTGTTCCAGGGGTAGAGGAGTGTTGCAGGAGGGAGGGAGTGTTCCAGGGATGGCGGAGTGTTGCAGGAGGGGCGGGGAGTGTTCCAGGGGTGGCGGAGTGTTGCAGGAGGGGCGGGAGTGTTCCAGGGATGGCGGAGTGTTGCAGGAGGGAGGGGAGTGTTCCAGGGATAGCGGAGTGTTGCAGGAGGGGCGGGAGTGTTCCAGGGGTGTCGGAGTGTTGCAGGAGGGGCGGGGAGTGTTCCAGGGGTGGCGGAGTGTTGCAGGAGGGGCGGGGAGTGTTCCAGGGGTGGCGGAGTGTTGCAGGAGGGGCGGGGAGTGTTCCAGGGGTGGCAGAATGTTGCAGGAGGGGCGGGGAGTGTTCCAGGGGTGGCGGAGTGTTGCAGGAGGGGCGGGAGTGTTCCAGGGGTGGCGGAATGTTGCAGGAGGGGCGGGGAGTGTTCCAGGGTGGCGGAATGTTGCAGGAGGGGCGGGGAGTGTTCCAGGGGTGTCGGAGTGTTGCAGGAGGGGGTAAGGGCTTTGCAGAAGGGGCAGTGGGTGTTGCAGGAGGGAGAGGCTGTTGCAGGAGGGAGAGGCTGTTGCAGGAGGGGATGAGGGGGGAGTGTTGCAAGATGTGGCAATGTTGAACACTCTCTGCACGCTTACTCATACGTCAAGGTTGTACAGATTCGCCTGTGATTTAGCCTTTGTGGTGAGACTCCCTAAGGGTGAGAACGACCCTGTCTCTTGTTTTAAAGAGTTTTCGCCTTTAAAATACAATGTGGTAAGGCTTAAAATAACTGTGGCTGCCATTAAGGCTTCTAACCTAATACCACTCTCTTGGACTAGAAAAGACGTGTGATACATCTACTACCAGTGTGACGGTGGTAACACTACCAGTGTGACAGTGGTAACACTACCAGTGTGACAGTGGTAACACTACCAGTGTGACAGTGGTAACACTACCAGTGTGACGGTGGTAACACTACCAGTGTGACGGTGGTAACACTACCAGTGTGACAGTGGTAACACTACCAGGGTGACGGTGGTAACACTACCAGTGTGACGGTGGTAACACTACCAGTGTGACGGTGGTAAAACTACCAGCGTGACAGTGGTAACACTACCAGTGTGACGGTGGTAACACTACCAGGGTGACGGTGGTAACACTACAAGTGTGACGGTGGTAACACTACCAGTGTGACGGTGGTAACACTACCAGTGTGACAGTGGTAACACTACAAGTGTGACGGTGGTAACATTACCAGTGTGACGGTGGTAACACTACCAGGGTGACGGTGGTAACACTACCAGTGTGACGGTGGTAACACTACCAGTGTGACGGTAGTAACACTACCAGTGTGACGGTGGTAACACTACCAGGGTGACGGTGGTAACACTACCAGTGTGAACGTGGTAACACTACCAGGGTGACGGTGGTAACACTACCAGTGTGACGGTGGTAACACTACCAGTGTGACGGTGGTAACACTACCAGTGTGACGGTGGTAAAACTACCAGCGTGACGGTGGAAACACTACCAGTGTGACGGTGGTAACACTACCAGTGTGACGGTGGTAACACTACCAGGGTGACGGTGGTAACACTACCAGTGTGACGGTGGTAACACTACCAGCGTGACGGTGGTAACACTACCAGCGTGACGGTGGTAACACTACCAGTGTGACGGTGGTAACACTACTAGGGTGACGGTGGAAACACTACCAGTGTGACGGTGGTAACACTACCGGCGTGACGGTGGTAACACTACCAGGGTGACGGTGGAAACACTACCAGGGTGACGGTGGTAACACTACCAGGGTGACGGTGGTAACACTACCAGGGTGACTGTGGTAACACTACCAGGGTGACGGTGGTAACACTACCAGCGTGACGGTAGTAACACTACTAGCGTGACGGTGGTAACACTACCAGCGTGACGGTGGTAACACTACCAGCGTGACGGTGGTAACACTACCAGCGTGACGGTGGTAACACTACCAGAGTGACGGTGGTAACACTACCAGCGTGACTGTGGTAACACTACTTGGGAGACGGTGGTAACACTACCAGCGTGACGGTAGTAACACTACCAGCGTGACGGTGGTAACACTACCAGGGTGACGGTGGTAACACTACCAGGGTGACTGTGGTAACACTACCAGGGTGACTGTGGTAACACTATCAGGGTGACAGTGGTAACACTTCTAGGGTGACATTGGTAACACTACCAGGGTGACGGTGGTAACACTACCAGGGTGACTGGGGTAACACCACCAGCGTGATGGTGGTAACACTACCAGGGTGACGGTGGTAACACTACCAGCGTGACGGTGGTAACACTACCAGCGTGACGATGGTAACACTACCAGCGTGACGATGGTAACACTACCAGCGTGATGGTGGTAACTGCCAGCGTGGCGGTGGTAACACTACCAGCGTGACGGTGGTAACACTACCAGCGTGACTGTGGTAACACTACCAGCGTGACGGTGGTAACACTACCAGCGTGACGGTGGTAACACTACCAGCGTGACGGTGGTAACACTACCAGCGTGACGATGGTAACACTACCAGCGTGATGGTGGTAACTGCCAGCGTGGCTTTGGTAACACTACCAGCGTGACGGTGGTAACACTACCAGCGTGACGATGGTAACACTACCAGCGTGATGGTGGTAACTGCCAGCGTGGCTTTGGTAACACTACCAGCGTGACGATGGTAACACTACCAGCGTGATGGTGGTAACTGCCAGCGTGGCGGTGGTAACACTACCAGCGTGACGGTGGTAACACTACCAGGGTGACGGTGGTAACACTACCAGCGTGACGGTGGTAACACTGCCAGCGTGACGGTGGTATCACTACCAGCGTGACGGTGGTAACACTACCAGGGTGACGGTGGTAACACTACCAGGGTGACGATGGTAACACTACCAGCGTGATGGTGGTAACTGCCAGCGTGGCTTTGGTAACACTACCAGCGTGACGGTGGTAACACTACCAGGGTGACGATGGTAACACTACCAGCGTGATGGTGGTAACTGCCAGCGTGGCTTTGGTAACACTACCAGCGTGACGGTGGTAACACTACCAGCGTGACGATGGTAACACTACCAGCGTGATGGTGGTAACTGCCAGCGTGGCTTTGGTAACACTACCAGCGTGACGATGGTAACACTACCAGCGTGATGGTGGTAACTGCCAGCGTGGCGGTGGTAACACTACCAGCGTGACGGTGGTAACACTACCAGGGTGACGGTGGTAACACTACCAGCGTGACGGTGGTAACACTGCCAGCGTGACGGTGGTAACACTACCAGCGTGACGGTGGTAACACTACCAGGGTGACGGTGGTAACACTACCAGCGTGACGGTGGTAACACTACCAGCGTGACGGTGGTAACACTACCAGGGTGACGGTGGTAACACTACCAGCGTGACGGTGGTAACACTGCCAGCGTGACGGTGGTAACACTACCAGCGTGACGGTGGTAACACTACCAGGGTGACGGTGGTAACACTACCAGCGTGACGGTGGTAACACTACCAGCGTGACGGTGGTAACACTACCAGGGTGACGGTGGTAACACTACCAGCGTGACGGTGGTAACATGCTGCAGGTGATACTTGTGTTTTTATGTAAGTCACCTACAGTTTCCGTGCTCAGAGCATTAAGTGGGTGAGAGGTGCATTGGCAATGCTACGTGGGTGAGGGAGGCATGGGCCTACGTGGGTGATGGTGGCTGCTTCCTACGTGGGCATGTCTTGCTTGTTACTGGCGCAGGTGGACGAGTGTAGAAGTAAGATGCAAGATCAACGTGGGTGCAGGTGTTGACTCGTAACTATGATAGTGACAGTGTTAGAACACCTGCAGTGTGCTTCTGCACTATGTGATAGTGACAGTGTTAGAACACCTGCAGTTTGTTTCTGCACTACTATGTGATAGTGACAGTGTTAGAACACCTGCAGTGTTCTTCTGCACTACTATGTGATAATGACAGTGTTAGAACACCTGCAGTGTGCTTCTGCTCTACTATGTGATAGTGACAGTGTTAGAACACCTGCAGTGTGCTTCTACACTACTATGTGATAATGACAGTGTTAGAACACCTGCAGTGTGCTTCTGCACTACTATGTGATAGTGACAGTGTTAGAACACCTGCAGTGTGCTGCTACACTACTATGTGATAGTGACAGTGTTAGAACACCTGCAGTGTGCTGCTACACTACTATGTGATAGTGACATTGTTAGAACACCTGCAGTGTGCTCCTGCACTACTATGTGATAGTGACATTGTTAGAACACCTGCAGTGTGCTGCTACACTACTATGTGATAGTGACAGTGTTAGAACACCTGCAGTGTGCTTCTGCACTACTATGTGATAGTGACAGTGTTAGAACACCTGCAGTGTGCTGATACACTACTATGTGATAGTGACAGTGTTAGAACACCTGCAGTGTGCTGCTACACTACTATGTGATAGTGACATTGTTAGAACACCTGCAGTGTGCTCCTGCACTACTATGTGATAGTGACATTGTTAGAACACCTGCAGTGTGCTGCTACACTACTATGTGATAGTGACAGTGTTAGAACACCTGCAGTGTGCTGCTACACTGTACTGTATGATAGTGACATTGTTAGAACACCTGCAGTGTGCTTCTGCACTACTATGTGATAGTGACAGTGTTAGAACACCTGCAGTGTGCTGCTACACTACTATGTGATAGTGACAGTGTTAGAACACCTGCAGTGTGCTGCTGCACTGTACTGTATGATAGTGTTAGAACACTCGCAGTGTGCTGCTACACTGTACTGTATGATAGTGAGTGTTAGAACACCCGCAGTGTGCTGCTACACTGTACTGTATGATAGTGTTAGAACACTCGCAGTGTGCTGCTGCACTGTATTGTATGATAGTGAGTGTTAGAACACCCGCAGTCTGCTGCTACACTGTATTATATGATAGTGAGTGTTAGAACACTCGCAGTGTGCTGCTGCACTGTATTGTATGATAGTGAGTGTTAGAACACTCGCAGTGTGCTGCTACACTGTATTGTATGATAGTGAGTGTTAGAACACCCGCAGTCTGCTGCTACACTGTATTGTATGATAGTGAGTGTTAGAACACTCGCAGTGTGCTGCTACACTGTATTGTATGATAGTGAGTGTTAGAACACCCGCAGTGTGCTGCTACACTGTATTATATGATAGTGAGTGTTAGAACACTCGCAGTGTGCTGCTGCACTGTATTGTATGATAGTGAGTGTTAGAACACTCGCAGTGTGCTGCTACACTGTATTGTATGATAGTGAGTGTTAGAACACCCGCAGTGTGCTGCTACTCTGTATTGTATGATAGTGAGTGTTAGAACACCCGCAGTGTGCTGCTACACTGTATTGTATGATAGTGAGTGTTAGAACACTCGCAGTGTGCTGCACACTGTACTGTATGATAGTGAGTGTTAGAACACCCGCAGTGTGCTGCTACTCTGTATTGTATGATAGTGAGTGTTAGAACACCCGCAGTGTGCTGCTACACTGTATTGTATGATAGTGAGTGTTAGAACACTCGCAGTGTGCTGCTACACTGTACTGTATGATAGTGAGTGTTAGAACACCCGCAGTGTGCTGCTACTCTGTATTGTATGATAGTGAGTGTTAGAACACTCGCAGTGTGCTGCTACACTGTATTATATGATAGTGAGTGTTAGAACACTCGCAGTGTGCTGCTACACTGTATTGTATGATAGTGAGTGTTAGAACACTCGCAGTGTGCTGCTACACTGTATTGTATGATAGTGAGTGTTAGAACACCCGCAGTGTGCTGCTACACTGTACAGTATGATAGTGAGTGTTAGAACACTCGCAGTGTGCTGCTACACTGTACTGTATGATAGTGAGTGTTAGAACACCCGCAGTGTGCTGCTACACTGTACTGTATGATAGTGAGTGTTAGAACACCCGCAGTGTGCTGCTACACTGTACTGTATGATAGTGTTAGAACACTCGCAGTGTGCTGCTACACTGTACTGTATGATAGTGAGTGTTAGAACACCCGCAGTGTGCTGCTGCACTGTACTGTATGATAGTGTTAGAACACTCGCAGTGTGCTGCTACACTGTACTGTATGATAGTGAGTGTTTGAACACCCGCAGTGTGCTGCTACACTGTACTGTATGATAGTGAGTGTTGAAACACACTCATTGTTCTACTACACTGTACTACACAATGTGATCAGTCACGAGGGAACCTTCACCAAATTCAACTTCAATAACAAAAACATAAGGTGGGACCAAGTCAGCCAGGTCCTTAATGATATGAACTGGGAAGATATCCTAAGCAACACGAATCCAAACCTGTGTCTAGAACAAATTAACTCTGTGGCACTCGAGGTTTGCTCAAGGCATATTTCCTTAAGGAAACTGAAGAGAAGATGTAAACTAGAAAGAGAAAAGCACTCCCTATACAGGCGAAGGCAAAGAATAACAGAGCGGCTAAAAGTGGCCAATATGTCTGTAATACGTAGGGAGACACTGGTCAGAGAAATAGCAAACATCGAACTTAAGCTAAAGGAATCTTACAGGAGTCAAGAAACGCGGGAAGAACTAAAAGCCATAAATGATAATGAAAGAAACTCATAATATTTCTTTTCTTATGATAAATTTAAGTCGAGAACAACTTCCAGTATTGGGTCCCTACTTAGACGACTACTTAGATGGGTGTGAGAAACATAGGTGAGTGTGGGAAAATAAACACAAATGCAGTATAATGCAATCCTTTATTGACAACGTCACAAATGTCACTACGTCACAGACGGATGTTTGTGACTTGATAAAGCACGAAACGTAGTCAATAAAGGATCGCATTGTACTGCATTTGTGTTTATTTTTCATCATGTCGGTATTTTATACCGATAGCAAGGAGACAAGCACCTGAGACCGTACCTAAGCGACCTTCCTTACTACGGATGGAGAGGTGGAAATATCTGAGGTGTTAGTCACCTCGGAGGGGAAAGTGAGGCTGCCCTGCCGTGAGGTCACCTAGGGATGAGCTCCGCACCTAGTTCTGCCTCCTAGTGCTCAATACTAGTATACTGAATAATTGTGTCTGTCTGGCGAGAAGCGAACGGAGGCTTGAGCCTGGTGTTCAAGCCTCCAGGGTAACCAAGGTGCTCCACCTTGGTTACCTGGTGTTTTCAGGTGCTTCATCTTTGTTACCCTGGTCACCTGGTATTGCCAGGTGCTCCACCTTTGTTACCACGGTATATACCTGGAGGGTATTCCGGGGATCAACGCCCTCGCGACCCGGTCCATGACCAGGCTTCCTGGTGGATCAGGACCTGATCAACGAGGCTGTTACTGCTGGCCGCACGTAGTCCAGCGTACGAACCACAGCCTGGCTGATCCGGCACCGACTTTAGGTATCTGTCCAGCTCCCTCTTGAAGACAACCAGAGGTCTACTGGTAATTCCCCTTATGGCTAGTGGGAGGCTGTTGAACAGTCTTGGGCCCCGGATTCTTATTGTGTTTTCTCTTAGTGTACTAATGGCGCCCCTACTTTTCACTGGGGGTATGTTGCATCGCCTGCCAAGTCTTTTGCTTTCGTAGGGAGTGATTTGTATGTGCAGATTAGGGACCAGTCCCTCCAGGATCTTCCAGGTGTAGATTATGATGTATATCTTTCGCCTGCGCTCCAGTGAGTACAAGTCAAGTGCTTCCAGGCGTTCCCAGTAGTTAAGGTGTTTAATGGAACTTATATGTGCAGTAAAGGTTCTCTGTACATTATCTAGATCTGCAATTTCACCTGCATTGAATGGATATGTTAATGTACAATAGTATTCCAGCCTAGAGAGAACAAGTGATTTAAAAATGATCATCATTGGCTTGGCATCTCTTGTCTTGAATGTTCTCATTATCCATCCTATCAGTTTCCTCGTAGATGTGATAGTGGCACTGTTGGATCCTTGAAGGTGAGATCCTCAGACATTACCACTCCCAGGTCCTTCACATTACTTTTCCGCTCTATTGTGTGATTAGAGTTTGTAGTATTCTCAGGTCTAGCTATTTTCTCCAGTTTTTCATAACGGAGTATTTGGAATTTGTCTTCATTGAACATCACATTGTTCTCTGTTGCCCATTGGAAAACTTGGTTTATATCTTCTTGGAGATTTGCAGATCCTAGTATCGTCTTCAAAGGATGATACAGTGCTATGGTTTACATCTCTGTCTATGTCTGATATGAGGATGAAGAACAGGATAGGGGCGAGTACTGTGCCTTGTGGGACAGAGCTCTTCACTATGGCAGCTTCCGATTTAACTGTTTACCACTATTTTTGTGTTCGATTTATTAGAAAGTTGAAGATCCATCTGCCTACTTTGTCAATTATCCCTTTAGCACGCATTTTATGTCCTGTTACACCATGGTCGCACTTGTCAAAGACTTTTGGGAAATCTGTGTATACTACATTTGCATTCTGTTTGTTTTCCAGTGCATCCAAGACCATATCATAGTGGTCCAGTAGTTGCGAGAGGCAGGAGCGACCTGCTCTGAACCCATGTTGCCCTGGATTGTGCAATTGTTGGAAATCCAAGTGGTTTGCAGTCCTGTTTCTTAGAACCCTTTCAAATATTTTTATAATGTGGGACGTTGAAGCTATTGGTCTATAGTGCTTAGCTATTGTTTTGCTGCCACCTTTATGGAGTGGGGATATATCCGTTCTTTTTAGTGACTGTGGAATCTCACCTGTGTCTATGCTCCTTCTCCATAGCATACTTAAGGCACGCAAAAGGGGTTTCTTGCAGTTCTTAATGAACACAGAGTTCCTCGAGTCTGGGCCTGGGGCTGAGTGCATGGGCATGTTGTCAATGGCTTTATCAAAGTCTAGTGGAGTTAGAGTTTTGTTAGAAATCTGGCATACATTGACAGGGTTTTGAGACTCATCCATGAAAAAATTATTTGGATTGTCTATCTTTAGACTGATTAGTGGCTCACTGAACACAGAGTCATATTGAGATTTCAGTATCTCATTAATTTCTTTGTTGTTATCTGTGTAGGATCCGTCTTGTCTGAGCAGGGGCCCTATACTAGATGTGGTTTTTGCCTTGTTTTTGGTTACGTTCCAAGACCACCCGCGAATCTGGAAAAATCGCGAATTCTGGACGCGGTTAAAAAATGCCTATAAATGCCTATTTTTATAGTTTAAACCCTAAATATGCCCCCAAAACACTTTAATTTAATTTCAAACTCAGCTTCATACATCGCCCTTAAAAAAAAAAGAATGTAAAGATGAACCTGTACACAGTTGTGTACTGCTGTTTCCCACAGTGCTGGAATGTAAAATACCCATGTTACCCCCATATGTACTGTAATTCATGCAAGCCCATTTTCTTTGGTATACGTACGGTAAATATACGGTAATAATTAAATTTAGTAAAAGTATTATATTTTATATGGAAATTTTGCTGAATTTACGTTAATATTTATGTTACAAAATTATTAAATGATATTTTTCTTAATATTTTGCGTTAAAATGCATAAAAAATTATATATTGCCATGAATAAGGCAAAAAAAATTCCGCGAATAATTATTTGTTAGGTTGTAAGGAAAAATACGCGAATTTGGAAGTGCGAATTCGAATTCTCGGGGGTCCACTGTATTTCGAATTTCTTTCAATTTCACAAATTGCTTTTAGCTCCTCTTGTTTCTCCTGGATCCTGGATGAGTTCTTTAACTTAAACTCAATATTTTCCACCTACCTGGTTAGCGATTCCTTCTGTGTTTCAGATAATTTGGCATTCTTGAGGAGGTCAGTGATTCTTCGCCTTTTCCTGTAGAGGGAGCGTCTCTCTCTCTCCAGTTTACTTCTTCTCTTCTTTTTTCATAGGGAAATATGCCTTGAACATACTTCAGCTACCAGAAATTGTTGATCTTTTCAAGGCACTGGTTAGGGTCCATGTTATTTAAGATATCTTCCCAACATGTTTCATTTAGGATATAGTTCTCTGGTCCCATTTGATGTTCTTGTTGTTGAAGTTGAATTTGGTGAAGGTACCCTCATAGCTGTATGCATTTTGCTGATCAGGACCCCTGTACATTTAAGTCTGGACTTCGATTAGTTTGTGATCAGAATTAGTTATTTTTTATATTATATTTCTTACCAGGTCCTCATCATTTTCAAGTGTGTTCTCCAGTCTTGTTGGCTCCACTATCTGCTGACTTAGGGTGTGTTTATTGCAGAAATTCAGCAAATCATGTGTGTGTGACTTTTCATCTGAGCTGCCTCCAGGGATTGTTTCTGCTACAACATTATTTGCTACCTAGGGAGGTGTTGATCAGTCCACCTGTATGTTGTCTTGTACCGTCCCAGGCTGAAGTATAGCCGTTACATCTGAATAAACACGTCAGAACTGCCTTCAAATCTCTATATAGAAAAAGTTCATTCATTTAGTCGACGCAAAATGTGGATACAGCCTTAAGATTTCAGATATCTTATCATTAACAACGAGGTGTTATGCCATATCCTGTAAGGTGTGCATGGATATGGCAAAACATTTCATTATTAATATCTGAAATATTCTGGTGGTATCCGCATTTTGCATGGACAGGATGAATGAATGGTGTTTATAGCGAGTGCAGTCCAGTTATGACCAGTGTTTTTTTGTTTTTAGCGGTAATAAGATAACATTTGTTTTTTTTATATATTGTATTTCTTACTGCGCTGTGTATAACAAATATATGAAGTATCTGTAAAACATGGAATGACTAATATTTCTTTCTAGTGATGCAACAATGCTCAGTGGTCCTTGACAAAGCCCCATTGTGACCTATGTAATCCTGTTTCTCTCTCTCTCTCTCTCTCTCTCTCTCTCTCTCTCTCACAGGATGAGCTGGGGTGTACAGTAAACTAGCCGCTTAGACGTCACAACTAAAACAGTGTCAGATCTACTTTAGGCCAGCTCTTCTCTGCTGCACCTATGGATTTAGCTTTGCACACTACGTTCCTACTTTTCCTGTCAGGAGCCTCTGTGTTTACTATGGTGAGCTTTTCCTGGGATCTTCACCGTGAGGAGCTCGACTTGCGCTCCCTGCTTCCTGTTTGGCTGAATGGCTTACGTTGTCTTGCAAGGGAGGAGAGTGAGGAAGCTCTTTGCTCATAGTGCAAGGCTTCTTGTGCCATATTACCTTTGGATGCGGGTCCCTCTCCTGGATTGTGACCTCTGTGTCTGCAGTCAGAAAGGTTGGCTTCTCTTCCTGCCCTCCTTGAACGATGCCTGAAGTTCTGCTTTGTAGCCAAGCTCCTGTGGTGCTCTTGTCTAATTTCTTGGCGTATGATTTTGTTCATTCTTCTTCCTCGTTGATGTTGTAACAACGGGCTCAAATGGTTCTCGGTTCACTGTGTATTTAAGAGACCCAATATGCTTCTGTCCACCCTGTGGTCCAAAAGATCCAGGAGTTGTTAGCTCACGGGTGTGAGTTCGACCTGATTAACTTGGGCTAGTGGATCGGATTCATTGCTCCCTCATTAATTGGATGTGACTTGGACCTGGCTGGCCTAGGCCAGTAGGTGACTTGGACCTCACTAGCATGGGCCAGTAGGCCATCTGCAGTGCTTCTTCTTTCTAATGTTCTTATCTCCATACATGATAGACGGATGTGGAGTTGTGTTGGTACCTGGGCCATGTTGTGTCCTGGGAAATGAAGGGGCGGATTTCGAGGCAAAGGCTGCAGTGACTTTATGGGTCATATCCACAGATCTTTTCTTTGGGATGTGGCAGGACTGGTGGGCTCTGCAGACTAGCAGCAACTTATACATAAGAACATAAGAAAGAATGAACACTGCAGCAGGCTTACTGGCCCATGTAAGGCAGGTCCAATTCTCCCACCGGCTTAAGCCAATGCCAGGTCAGTCACATTCACTTAAGGAAGGAGCACGGCATCTGACCTAATAGCATAAGCTAGTCAGGTCGAACTCACACCCACCCACACCCACTCATATATTTATCTAACTTATTTTTAAAACTACACAACGTCTTAGCTTCTATGACGGTACTCAGGAGTTTGTTCCACTCATCCACAACTCTATTACCAAACCAGTGCTTTCCTATATCCTTCCTAAATCTGAATTTTTGCAACTTAAAATCATTGCTGCGAGTCCTGTCTATGCTAGATATCTTTAGCACTTTATTTACATCCCCTTTATTAATTCCTGTTTTCCATTTATACACCTCAATCATATCCCCCCTAATTCTATGCCTTTCTAGAGAGTGCAGATTCAGGGCCCTCAGTCTATCCTCATAGGGAATATTTCTGATACATGGGATCAACTTAGTCATCCTCCTTTGTACGTTTTCCAGAGCATTTATATCCATTCTGTAATACGGTGACCAAAACTGTGCAACATAATCTAAATGAGGCCTAACCAAAGATATATAGAGTTGAAGAACAACCTGAGGGCTTCTATTATTTACACTTCTTGATATGAAGCCAAGGATTCTGTTCACTTTATTGCGAACACTTATGCACTGTTGTCTTGGTTTTAGATTACTGCTAACCAGAACTCCTAAATCCTTTTCGCAATCAGTAATATTAATATCTACATTATTTAGTTTATATGTGGCATGGTTATTTTCCTGTCCAACATTTAGAACTTTGCATTTGTCTATATTAAACTGCATCTGCCACTTCTCCGACCACTGCATCAGTCTATTCAAATCATCCTGGAGTGCTCTAATGTCCTCATTAGAATGAATTATACCGCCTATTTTGATGTCATCAGCAAATTTGCTTATGTCGCTATTTATTCCTTCATCTATGTCGTTTATGTAAATTGTGAACAACAAGGGGCCCAACACTGACCCCTATGGAACACCGCTTGTGACGTGCCCCCATTCTGATTTCTCCCCATTTATGCCAACTCTCTGCTGCCTATTTGTCAACCATGCCTTTACCTAGGAAAAAAATTCTGCTTCTATTCCGTGTGTCTTAAGTTTCCTCAATAGCCTCTGATGTGGAACTCTATCGAAAGCCTTACTGAAGTCCATATACACAATATCATATTCAATACCATGATCTACCTCCTCAAACACCTTAGTGAAGAAAGAGTAAATTCGTAAGACAGGAACGCCCCTTTGTAAAACCGTGCTGAGATTCATTAATCAATTTATGCCTTTCAAAATGGCTACGAATTGCTTCGGCAATTATTGACTCCATAAATTTTCCAACTATGGAAGTAAGGCTTATTGGTCTATAGTTCGAAGCTAAGGACCTGTCACCTACCTTGTAAATAAGTATTACATTTGCCATTTTTCACTTGTCTGGCACTATGCCAGTTTGTAGTGATATATTGAAAAGATAAGCCAAAGGTTTGCTAATTTCCTCTTTACATTCCTTTAAAACTCTTGCAAACAGTTCATCATGGCCTGGGGATTTGTTAGGTTTTAATTTCTCTATTTGTCTGAGGACCATGTCACTAGTTACCCCAATAGTGCATAGTTTATTATCGTCCTGTTCTACATAATTTATTATTTCTGGAATTTCGCTAGTATCTTCCTGAGTAAAAACTGAAAGGAAGTAGGTATTGAAAATTTTACACATTTCCTTATCACTGTCAGTGATCTGACCTGAGTTACGCTTAACTTGGCCTATCTTGTCCCTAATCTTACTTCTGTATACCTGAAAGAACCTTTTTGAGTTAGTCTTCGAATCCCTTGCGACTTTAGCCTCATAATCCCTTTTTTCTTTTCTTATTCCTTTTTTATATCTCTTTAATTGAATATATTGATTTCTTAACTGCCCATTCCCTCTTTTGATACGCCTATATGGGCCTCTCGTTTGACCAATGAGATTTTTTAATCTTGTTTATCCATTTGGGATCATTTTTGTTAGATCTAATTTCCCTACTCGGAACAAAAGTTGTCTGGGCAGCTAGAACTATGCTCTGAAACACATCATATTGGCAACCAACACCACCTACCTGACCCATAGTCAGATCATCCCAGTTTAGCCCACCCAGGTAATTTCTCAGTCCCATGAAGTCGGCCAAGTGGAAATCTGGGACAAAGACTTGATTGCAGTGTCTGGTCCTCCAACAGGAACCGTCGTTTTGAGACAAATCTGTCGACTGAGGATCAGGCGCGTGCACACACACATCTCAAACATAGCTACCTCTTCACAGGTGCTCCTGTCTTTCCCTCTGTGTAGCGTGTAACTTGTCCCTGAGTGTGGAACACATTTCAAATTTGTCCATAGCTTAAGTCTTTTCCACCTCTCTACACAGAGACATGATTTGATGGAGCTTTACACAGCGAGATATGAATTGATGAAGCTCTATACGGAAACATGACTTAATAAATCACTTCTGTGGGAGGACTGGGTCCTTGTTGGGAGCCGCCACTCTAAGTTATCCTTTGAGAGAGAGAGAGAGAGGACTCAGTGAAAAAAACAAAATTACAGGAAGGTAAATCAACTTGTGTGTGGGATTGCCGAGTGGATGGAGGGAGGGAGGGGAGGGGTCATTTTCTGGCCCCTCCTGCATCCCTTGTTCTCACCCTATACCTCTCTCCCCCTCTCCTTCCCGTGCCCAGGTCACTCTGTAAGGCTTCTGGGCAGGTAATGTAGCAGCCAGATCAACAAGGCTGTGATGGGCCAGGAGGATGGGGGGGGGAGGGGCAACAACAACTGTCTGGTCGATCAGGCAGTTCAGAAGAAAGCCGTTCCCCAGGTCTGACTCCAGGCCAGACCACAGACCTGACTCCAGGCCAGACCACCGACCTGACTCCAGGCCAGACCACGGGCCTGACTCCAGGCCAGACCACAGACCTGACTCCAGGCCAGACCACGGGCCTGACTCCAGGCCAGACCACAGACCTGACTCCAGACCAGACCACAGACCTTACTTTAGGCCTGACTCCAGGCCTGACCTCGTAGAAAAACTGGAAACAGATCAAAGGTTAATTATAGGCTGTGACTAGTAACAAGCATCTCTGTTTAAGTAAGACAAAAATCGCACTCCTAGCACTTGCCTAGACACTCCTAGGTCCTCCTAGCATTTCTCTGATCTCTTCTAGGTCATCCTAGCACCTCTCACTCTAAACTCAGCGAGGACTTCTCAGCACTCCGTTAAGGACTGCTAGGATCTCCAGCACTCCATTAAGTTTTACTAGGACCTCCCAGCATTCCCTTAAGGTCTGATAGGACCTCCCAGCACTCCCTTGAGGTCTGTTATGACCTCCCAGCATTACCTGAGGTCTGCTAGGACCTCCCAGTACTCCCTTGAAGCCTGCTAGGACCTATCAACATCCCCTGAGGTCTGCTAGGACATCCCAACACTTCTTAAGCTCTGCTAGGACCTCTCATCACTACCCTGAGCTCTGCTAGGAACTCCCATCGTTCTCCTAAACTCTGCTAGGAACTCGCATCACTCCCTTAAGCTGTGTTAGGACCTCCCAGCACTCCCCTAATCTCTGCTAGGACCTCCCAGCACTCCCCTAAGCTCTGCTAGGAACGCCCATCGCTCCCCTAAGCTCTGCTAGGACCTCCCAGCACTCCATTAAGGTCTGCTAGAACTTTCCATCACTCCCTTAAGCTCTGCTAGGACCTCCCAGCACTCCCCTAAGGTCTGCTAGGACCTCCCAGTACTTCCCTAATCTCTGCTAAGACTTGACAGGAGCGCCTAAATAGGCTAACATTAACAAGCATCTAATGATGATGTCACCTTGAGACTCTTCCCCCAGTTGTGTACCAGGTGACCTGTCACTAGGCCAGGTGACCTGTCACTAGGCCAGGTGACCTGTCACTAGTCCAGGTGACCTGCCACTAGTCCAGGTGACCTGCCACTAGTCCAGGTGACCTGTCCCTAGTCCCGGTGACCTGCCACTAGTCCAGGTGACCTGTCCCTAGTCCCGGTGACCTGTCACTAGTCCAGTTGACCTGTCACTAGGCCAGGTGACCTGTCACTAGTCCAGGTGACCTGTCACTAGTCCAGGTGACCTGTCAATAATTCAGATGACCTGCCGCTAGTCCAGGTGACCTGTCACTAGTCCAGGTAACCTGTCACTAGTCCAGGTGACCTGTCACTAGTCCAGGTGACCTGCTGCTAGTCCAGGTGACATGTCATTAGTCCAGGTGACCTGTCGCTACTCCAGGTGACATGTCACTAGTCCAGGTGACCTATCACTAGTCCAGGTGACCTGTCACTAGTCCAGGTGACCTGTCACTAGGCCAGGTGACCTGTCACTAGGCCAGGTGACCTGTCATATTTGTCTAGGCAGTATGGTTTGATCCAAGAGAGTGGAGGACAGGTGCAATTCCCTTGGATCAGAGCCACTCACCATGATCAAGAATCACAGCTATTATGTTCCACCGAACTGGGCTCACGTAGGATCACAGCTATGGTGTTCCACAGAGCTAGGATCACAACTATGGTGTTCCGCAGTGCTAGGATCACAACTATGGTGTTCCACAGTGCTAGGATCACAATTATGGTGTTCCACAGAACTAATATCACAACTATGGTGTTCCACAGAGCTAGAATCACAACTATGGTGTTCCACAGAACTAATATCACAACTATGGTGTTCCACAGAGCTAGGATCACAACTATGGTGTTCCACAGTGCTAGGATCACAACTATGGTGTTCCACAGAACTAATATCACAACTATGGTGTTCCACAGAGCTAGGATCACAACTATGGTGTTCCACAGAGCTAGGATCACAACTATGGTGTTCCACAGAGCTAGGATCACAACTATGGTGTTCCACAGAGCTAGGATCACAACTCTGGTGTTCAACAGAGCTAGAATCACAACTATGGTGTTCCACTGATCTAGGATCACAACTATGGTGTTCCACAGTGCTAGAATCACAACTATGGTGTTCCACAGAGCTAGGATCACAACTATGGTGTTCCACTGATCTAGGATCACAAGTATGGTGTTCCACAGTGCTAGAATCACAAGTATGGTGTTCCACAGAGCTAGGATCACAACTATGGTGTTCCACAGAGCTAGGATCACAACTATGGTGTTCCACAGAGCTAGGATCACAACTATGGTGTTTCACAGAGCTAGGATCACAACTATGGTGTTTCACAGAGCTAGTATCACAACTATGGTGTTCCACAGAGCTAGGATCACAACTATGGTGTTCCACAGAGCTAGGATCACAACTATGGTGTTCCACAGAGCTATAGTCACGACACTCGTCGTTGTACTAGGGTTCCAACGAGGCTTGGAGGTACCAAGTGTGATACAGTAATGTAGTGGAGGTACCAAGTGTGATACAGTAATGTAGTGGAGGTACCAAGTGTGATACAGTAATGAAGTGGAGGTACCAAGTGTGATACAGTAATGTAGTGGAGGTACCAAGTGTGATACACTAATGTAGTGGAGGTACCAAGTGTGATACAGTAATGTAGTGGAGGTACCAAGTGTGATACAGTAATGTAGTGGAGGTAGTAAGTGTGATAAAGTAATGCAGTGGAGGTACCAAGTGTGATACAGTAATGTAGTGGAGGTACCAAGTGTGATAAAGTAATGTAGTGGAGGTACCAAGTATGATACAGTAGTGGAGGTACCAAGTGTGATACAGTAATGTAGTGGAGGTACCAAGTGTGATACAGTAATGTAGTTGAGGTACCAAGTGTGATACAGTAATGTAGTGGAGGTACCAAGTGTGATACAGTAATGTAGTGGAGGTACCAAGTGTGATACAGTAATGTAGTGGACGTACCAAGTGTGATACAGTAATGTAGTGGAGGTACCAAGTGTGATACACTAATGTAGTGGAGGTACCAAGTGTGATACAGTAATGTAGTGGAGGTACCAAGTGTGATACAGTAATGTAGTGGAGGTACCAAGTGTGATACAGTAATGTAGTGGAGGTACCAAGTGTGATACAGTAATGTAGTGGAGGTACCAAGTGTGATACACTAATGTAGTGGAGGTACCTAGTGTGATACAGTAATGTAGTGGAGGTACCTAGTGTGATACAGTAATGTAGTGGAGGTACCTAGTGTGATACAGTAATGTAGTGAAGGTACCAAGTGTGATACACTAATGTAGTGGAGGTACCAAGTGTGATACAGTAATGTAGTGGAGGTACCTAGTGTGATACAGTAATGTAGTGGAGGTACCTAGTGTGATACAGTAATGTAGTGGAGGTACCTAGTGTGATACAGTAATGTAGTGGAGGTACCTAGTGTGATACAGTAATGTAGTGGAGGTACCTAGTGTGATACAGTAATGTAGTGGAGGTACCTAGTGTGATACAGTAATGTAGTGGAGGTACCTAGTGTGATACAGTAATGTAGTGGAGGTTTCAGTCAGGTTTAAAAGCAGATTAATCTAAGATGTTTCAACCTTTGTGCTGTGAACGTGACCTGCGGTGTTTCGGACACACATGTTTCAACCTTGGTATATTCACCTTGCGACGTTTCTGTCCCTTATACTTTATAAAATGTTTTACCTGTATATAAAGCTACGATGTTTGGTCCTGTATACTGTTGTAACTTAGAACGTCTCTGTCAGGATAGTTAAGATTTAGTCTAATATATCTTAACTTCTGAAATTAATTAAACATTACGCCATTGTAACTCAGTTCATCTTACTAACATATTAATTATTACGTATTGGAACACCTTGAACCAGAATGTTTCACGTACTCCCCCTACACACCCGTCAAGCAAGTCTTCTGTAACGTTGGTGGTGGTGTTTTCTTCGTCAGGAAGCAACACATTGTCTCCTGACACAGGTGTTGGTGGTGTTTTGTTTGTCAGGAAACAGAACAAGTTTTTCCTGAATCGGGTTTTAGTCAAATGACAACCCACTAATTGGAGTAGTTGGTCATAAGACTGAGGTCTCTCTCGCTCTCAGGTCCACTCAACAAAAATACTAGATGTATGTATGTATGTATGTATGTATGTATGTATGTATGTATGTATGTATGTATGTATGTATATATATATATATTGGTCGCTGTACGATTCGAGAAAAGTATCCCAATATCCCAGCCTCGTCGAAGTGTGAGGTAGTCACCTAGCAGTTGTACCAGTACTCACCCAGTTGTACTCACCTAGTTGTGAGTACAACTGCCCTGCCTCTTCACTGGTCGCTACTAGGTCACTCTTCCTGCTCCATGACCTTTATCATATCTCTTCTTAAAGCTATGTATGGATTCTGCCTCCACTACATCACTTCCCAGACTATTCCACTTTCTGACAAATCTGTGACTGAAGAAATACTTCCTAACATCCCTGTGATTCATCTGAGTCTTCAACTTCCAATTGTGACCCCTTGTTGCTGTGTCCCATTTCTGGAACATCTTGTCTGTCCACCTAGTCAATTCCTCTCAGTATTTTATATGTCGTTATCATGTCCTCCAGTGTCGTCAGGTCAATTTCCCTTAACCTCTCCTCGTTGGACCTATTAATCATTCCACTTAGCTCCGGGATTAGTCTTGTTGCAAACCTTTTCACTTTCTCTAATTTATGTACGTGCTTGGCTAGGTGTGGGTTCCAAACTGGTGCTGCATACTCCAGTATAGGCCTGACATACACAGTGTACAGGGTCCTGAACGATTCCTTATTGAGATATCGGAATGCTGTTCTTAGGTTTGCTAGGCGCCCATATGCTGCAGCAGTTATTTGGTTGATGTGCGCCTCAGAAGATGTGCCCGGTGTTATACTCACCCCAAAATCCTTTTCCTTGAGTGAGGTTTATAGTTTCCGGCCCCCTAGACAGTACTCCGTCTGCGGTCTTCTTTGCCCTTCCTCAATCTTCATGACTTTGCACTTGGTGGGGTTGAACTCCAGGAACCAGTTTCTGGACCAGGCCTGCAGTCTGTCCAGATCCCTTTGTAGTTTTGCCTGGTCCTCGTCCGATTGAATTTTTCTCATCAACTTCACATCATCTGCAAACAGGGACACATCTGAGTCTTTTCCTTCCGTCATGTCGCTCACATATACCAGAAACAGCACAGGCGCCCACTCTGACACTTCGTCTCGTACCATGACTCTCTGATGTCTTCCCGACAGGTATTCCCTGATCCATTGCAGTGCCTTCCCTGTTATACCTGCCTGGTCCTCTAGCTTATGCACTAATCTCCTGTGTGAAACTGTGTCAAAAGCATTCTTACAGTCAAAGAAAACGCAGTCTACCCACCCCTCTATCTCTCTTGTCTTACTGCTGTCACCCTGTCATAGAACTCCAGTAGGTTTGTGACACAGGATTTCCCATCCCTGAAACCGTGCTGGTTGTCGTTGATAAGCTCGTTCCTTTCTAGGTGCTCCACCACTCTTCTCCTGATAATCTTCTCCATGACCTTGCATACTATACATGTCAGTGACACTGGTCTGTACTTTAGTGCTTCATGACTGTCTCCTTTTTTTAAAAACTGGGACTACATTTGCTGTCTTCCATACCTCAGGTAGTCGAGCTGTTTCGATAAATGTATTGAAGGTTGTTGTTTGTGGCACACATAGCGCCTCTGTTCCCTTTCTCAGGACCCATGGAGAGTTGTACCAGTGTGTAGTGTAGTGTGAGGTAGACTCACCTAGCAGTTGTACCAGTGTGTAGTGTGAGGTAGACTCACCTAGCAGTTGTACCAGTGTGTAGTGTGAGGTAGACTCACCTAGCAGTTGTACCAGTATGTAGTATGAGGTAGAGTCACCTAGCAGTTGTACCAGTATGTAGTGTGAGGTAGACTCACCTAGCAGTTGTACCAGTGTGTAGTGTAAATGAGAGTCACCTAGCAGTTGTACCAGTGTGTAGTGTGAGTTAGACTCACCTAGAAGTTGTACCAGTGTGTAGTGTAAATGAGAGTCACCTAGCAGTTGTACCAGTGTGTAGTGTGAGTTAGACTCACTTAGCAGTTGTACCAGTGTGTAGTGTAAATGAGAGTCACCAAGCAGTTGTACCAGTGTGTAGTGTAAATGACAGTCACCTAGCAGTTGTACCAATGTGTAGTGTAAATGAGAGTCACCTAGCAGTTGTACCAGTGTGTAGTGTGAGGTAGAGTCACCTAGCAGTTTTACCAGTGTAGTGTGAGGTAGTCACCTAGCAGTTGTACCAATGTGTAGTGTAAATGAGAGTCACCTAGCAGTTGCATTAGTGCCACCTTAACCAGCTCCACCCACTACTGTCACGATACTCTCCTATATTGTTCCATCTCATGCTGCTGCCTCACTTTCCATCAGACTTTGGCAAATTACCTGAGCATTGTGCAGCGTCATCAGTGAATGTGGTGATGCTGGCTAAGCACAGTGAAATACGCACTGCTATGTACGATCAGGCGCTACCTGCTCTCCATGTTAATTTACCAATCGAGTACACACTGCTCTTCACGATTTTTGCTGTTTGCATATTCGTGCGTGCTGCTAGCACCAACAGCCAGGAGACACGTAGCTTCAGAAGCTTTTTATTAATTGTAAAATCCCGTCTTAGAGCACCATTGAATGCTTGCCCTGCTGCATGGGTCTTTGTTTTCATTCCCGTCCGCAATACGACCTTCAGGTAGCAACAGCCTGATTATACAAGTACTACGCCATTACAACAAACTTAAATAAAGAAACCTGTGTAATACTGTGGACATTTTGTTAATATTTCGCCCACTGCAACTTTTCTTACTCTAGTACAGAACATGATAATGCACAGGATATATAGGAGATAGAAGTCAGGTGAATTTTGGTTGAGTCAGGTCTGGTAAGGTCAGGGACTGGTGAATGTATCACTTGTTGTGTAGTGTGATGGGATAGACTCAGCTTGGTGAGCACACGTTTGTGAGTTAAGGTGCATAACGCAAATGTTATTTACGTTATCTCTGCTGTACACATTCTCTGAAGCGCTAGTAAACTTCTTGCCGTCACACACACAACCCACCCGTGCAATAAGAGACAATCATGTCAGGGGGTTCCAGCGCCATGGCTGGTCACTTCTTCAGTGGGTCATTGTAAGTGAACGACGAGATATGTAAAGTGGCAACACTCACTGTATATTTCACGACAACCTCAATAACATTGTTGGTCAAGTCACCAGTTGGAAGACACCTAGGTGGTGACTGCTTGCTGGCGGCCATGTTGGTGATGCTGCAACCTTGTCTTATCTACTCATAAATGAAACGTGAGAATGATTAAAACAACGGCTGATGTTTTACAGTGGTGTTTGTCCAGCTTGGTTGATGTTTTACAGTGGTACAGTGGTGTTTGTCCAGCTTGGTTGATGTTTTACAGTGGTACAGTGGTGTTTGTCCAGCTTGGTTGATGTTTTACAGTGGTGTTTGGAGCGCAGCTTGGCTGCACCCACGTATATATTCTGCCTCCTCCATATCACTAAGCCTTGCTCAATTTACTTAATGAAAAGTATGTTTATTAGTTAAGTAATCGTAAACAAGTTTACTTATTGTTTAGTAGGTTTTAGTGTTGTTCGGTAGTTAGCACATGAAGGAAGGAACACTGCAGCAGGCCTACTGGCCCATGGTTGGCAGGTCGAACTCACATCCACACATGTACTGAGTACTCGTCAAACCTCATTATCTCCCTGCTTCCCCCAATTATCTCCCTACATCCCCTCAGTATCTCCTTACATCCCCTCAGTATCTCCCTACTTCCGCTCAGTATCTCCCTACATCCCCTCAGTATTTCCCTACTTCCCTTCAGTATCTCCCTACTTCCCCTCAGTATCTCTCTACTTCCCCTCAGTATCTCCCTACTTCCCCTCAGTATCTCCCTACTTCCCCTCAGTATCTCCTCACTTCTCAGTATCTCTCTACTTCCCTTCAGTATTGCCCTACTTCCCCTCAGTGTCTCTCTACTTCCGCTCAGTATCTCCTTACTTCCTCCCAGTATCTCCCTACTTCCTCTCAATATCTCTCTACTCTCCCCTCAGTATCTCCCTACTTCCTCCCAGTATCTCATCACTCCCCTCAATATCTCTCTACTTTCCCCTCAGTATCTCCCTACTTCCTCCCAGTATTTCCCTACTTCCCCTCAATATCTCTACTTTCCCCTCAGTATCTCCCTACTTCCTCCTAGTATCTCCCTACTTCCCCTCAATATATCCCTACTTCCCCTCAGTATCTCCCAATGTCCTCAATATCACCCTACTTCTCCTTAGTATCTTCCTACTTCACTTCAGTATCTCCCTACTTCCCCTCAAAGAACCGTGCACCCACCCTGCGGTGCACTCACCCAACCATGCACTCACGTGCACCCACACAGCCGTGCACCAGAAGGTAGTACCGTTGCTGTGAAACACAGTGATTGCTGTGACCCGCTCAGCATAAATAATTGGACTAACATCATTCAAACTTGCACAAAAGCGTACTTACACGTCTCTCATCCGTCATACATTATTCATCATTATCAGTCATCATTATATATCGTCATCCATGAATGGCTTTAAATTCCACGAGACACCAAGCTTGAGTCAGAAGTCAGACATAGACATGGAATTATTCAAGAAGACTGAGAGACCACTTGCTGTGCCTCACACACACAGTCAAGGACCAGGTAATCAGGTTGAGGAAGGAAGGAGGTGAGCTCACAAGAAACGACCAAGAAGTATGTGAGGAGCTCAACATGAGATTTAATTATTTACAGTGGAGATAGAAAGGACTCTGGGAAGTCAGAACAGGAGGGGACACCAACAAGGGATATACCAACAAGAGCTGGATGAAATACTCACAACCGAGGAGGAGGTGAAGAAGCTGCTAAGTGAACTTGATACTTCAAAGACGGTGGGACCGGACATCTCTCCGTGGGTCCTTAGAGAGGGAGCAGAGACGCTGTGTGTGCCACTAACAATTTTCAACACATCCATCGAAACTGGGCAACTACCTGAGGTATGGATGACGGCAAATGTAGTCCTCATTTTTAAGAAAGGAGACAGACACGAGGCACTAAACTACAGAGCAGTGTCACTGACGTGTATAGTATGCAAAGTCATGGAGAAGATTATCAGGAGGAGAGTGGTGGAGCACTTAGAAAGGAACACTCTTATAAACGACAACTAGCACCGTTTCAGGGAAGGGAAATCCTGTGTCACATACCTTCTGGAGTTTTATGACAAGGTAACGGAAGTAAGACGCGAGAGAGAGGAGTGGGTAGATTACATTTTCTTGGACTGCAAGAAGGCCTTCAACACAGTTCCTTACAAGAGATTAGTGCAAAAGCTAGAGGATCAGGCACGTGCAACAGGAAAGGCACTATAATGGATCGGAGAATACCTGACAGGAAGGCAACAACGAGTTATGGTACGTGATGAGGTGTCAGAGTGGGCGCCTTTGACGAACGGGATTCCACAGGGGTCAGTCCTAAACCAGTGCTGTTTTTGGAATATGTGAATGACATGACAGAAAGGATAAACTCAGAAGTGTCCCTGTTTGCAGATGATGTGAAGTTAATGAGAGGAGAATTAAATCGTATGAGGATCATGCAGGACTACAAAGAGACCTGGGCAGGCTGCAAGCCTGGTCCAGCAACAACTGGCTCCTCGAATTTAACCCCGCCAAATGCAAAGTCATGAAGATCGGGGAAGGGCAATGGAGACCGCAGACAGTATAGGCTAGGTGGCCAAAGACTGCAAACCTCACTCAAGGAAAAGGATCTTTGGGTGAGTATAATATTGAGCACATCTCCTGAGGTGCACATCAACCAGATAACTGCTGTAGCATATGGGCGCCTGGCAAACCTAAGAATAGCGTTCCGATACCTCAGTAAGGAATCGTTCAAGACTTTGTACACCGTGTACGTCACGCTCATACTGGAGTCAAGCACGTCAAGAAATTAGAAAAAGTGCAAAGATTTGCAACAAGACTAGTCCCAGAGCTAAGGGAAATGTCCTACGAAGAAAGGTTAAGGAAAATCAGCCTCATGACACTGGAGGACAGGAGGGTTAGGGGAGACATGATAACGACATATAAAATTCTGTGAGGAATTGACAAGGTGGATAGAGACAGGATGTTCCAGAGATGGGACACAGAAACAAGAGGTCACAATTGGAAGTTGAAGACTCAGATGAGCCAAAGGGATGTTAGGAAGTATTTTTTCAGTCATAGAATTGTCAGGAAGTGGAATAGTCTGGAAAGTGACGTTGGTGAGGTAGGAACCAAATATAGTTTTAAGACGAGGTTTGATAAAGCTCATGGAGCAGGGAGAGAGTGGACCTAGTGGCGACCAGTGAAGAGGCGGGGCCAGGAGATATGACTGGACCCTGCAACCACAATTATGTGAGTACACTCACACTCTCCTTCGAGGTATGTCCAGTAGGTGGCAGGGGTGTATGTCCTCAACCAGGTAGTCAATTATAGTGTAACCTTGGGACTCTCCACCAGTAGTTTGAGGATAATGTTAAGGTAAGGAACACCAGTAGCAGTAGTTTGAGGATAATGTTAAGGTAAGGAACACCAGTAGCAGTAGTTTGGGGATAATGTTAAGGTAAGGAACACCAGTAGCAGTAGTTTGAGGATAATGTTAATGTAAGGAACACCAGTAGCAGTAGTTTGAGGATAATGTTAAGGTAAGGAACACCAGTAGCAGTAGTTTGAGGATAATGTTAATGTAAGGAACACCAGTAGCAGTAGTTTGAGGATAATGTTAAGGTAAGGAACACCAGTAGCAGTAGTTTGGGGATAATGTTAAGGTAAGGAGCACCAGTAGCAGTAGTTTGAGGATAATGTTAAGGTAAGGAACACCAGTAGCAGTAGTTTGGGGATAATGTTAAGGTAAGGAACACCAGTAGCAGTAGTTTGAGGATAATGTTAAGGTAAGGAACACCAGTAGCAGTAGTTTGGGGATAATGTTAAGGTAAGGAACACCAGTAGCAGTAGTTTGGGGATAATGTTAAGGTAAGGAGCACCAGTAGCAGTAGTTTGGGGATAATGTTAAGGTAAGGAACACCAGTAGCAGTAGTTTGGGGATAATGTTAAGGTAAGGAACACCAGTAGCAGTAGTTTGGGGATAATGTTAAGGTAAGGAACACCAGTAGCAGTAGTTTGAGGATAATGTTAAGGTAAGGAACACCAGTAGCAGTAGTTTGGGGATAATGTTAAGGTAAGGAGCACCAGTAGCAGTAGTTTGGGGATAATGTTAAGGTAAGGAACACCAGTAGCAGTAGTTTGGGGATAATGTTAAGTTAAGGAACACCAGTAGCAGTAGTTTGAGGATAATGTTAAGGTAAGGAACACCAGTAGCAGTAGTTTGGGGATAATGTTAAGGTAAGGAGCACCAGTAGCAGTAGTTTGGGGATAATGTTAAGGTAAGGAGCACCAGTAGCAGTAGTTTGGGGATAATGTTAAGGTAAGGAGCAGTAGCAGCAGCAGCAGTAGTTTGGGGATAATGTTAAGGTAAGGAGCAGCAGCAGTAGTTTGGGGATAATGTTAAGGTAAGGAGCACCAGTAGCAGTAGTTTGGGGATAATGTTAAGGTAAGGAGCAGCAGCAGTAGTTTGGGGATAATGTTAAGGTAAGGAGCAGCAGCAGCAGTAGTTTGGGGATAATGTTAAGGTAAGGAACACCAGTAGCAGTAGTTTGGGGATAATGTTAAGGTAAGGAGCACCAGCAGCAGTAGTTTGGGGATAATGTTAAGGTAAGGAGCAGTAGCAGAACCTTACACACCTGGCGGAGAGTGAGAGTCATGTTACGTACATCAGTACCTTATATTGTGGTAACACGATGTGTGTTCTTTTTCCTCGTGTGTATAGCTCTGTATTGATACTTTAATACTGCAAGCACAAGTAAATACGGGAATATTTTTATACATAAGATGTGTAACACTTTAGGTATCCCATAGCTCGATCTGTAGCGCACTCAGCTCACACACTGTGGTCCGGGGGTCGATCCCCTGTAGGACGTGTTTCCTTAAGATACCTGCTGTCCAGTGTTCTCGCATCAGTAAAATGGGTACCTGGGTGTTAGTCGACTGGTGTGGGTCGCATCCTGGGACAAAATTGACCTAATTTGCGAGAAATGTTCAGCATAACAAGCGGCTTTCTATATAGTAGTATGTCATTGATGTCAGCTAGGACTGTATACCTTGTACATGTACTTGTAGTAAATAAATATATTATTATTATTATAGGTTGGGACCTGTGAACTTGGACAAGGAAGGTGTGAGTGTGGACCTGGCAGTGGCGCCGGGTACACACTCACACCTTCCTTGCCGAAGTACACAGGTTTCAACCTAACGCGTTACACATACCTCATATACAAATATTATCTGTCACTTCACAACAGGATTCGAACCTACACACTCTACATCAGCGTGTTTGTAAATAATTTCGCTCGTTTGCCAATTGTTAAGTATTCCAAAATGTTTTTCGAAGTTGACCGCAGGTGTCATGACTTTATGAACTAACTTATCACAAGCCTGGTGCTCCGGGTATGGGAGTCACCGTCTAGCTTCAGCTAGGCGCCCATACTTATATGAAGTGGAGTCTGTGCTGGAGCCACAGTGTACTAACTAGTCACTGAGCTAGAGCCACAGTGTGCAAGCTAGTCACTGAGCTAGAGCCACAGTGTGCAAGCTAGTCACTGAGCTAGAGCCACAGTGTACTAGCTAGTCACTGAGTTGAAGCCACAGTGTACTAACTAGTCACTGAGCTAGAGCCACAGTGTGCAAGCTAGTCACTGAGCTAGAGCCACAGTGTGCTAGCTAGTCAATGAGCTAGAGCCACAGTGTACTAACTTGTCACTGAGCTAGAGCCACAGTGTGCTAGCTAGTCACTGAGCTAGAGCCAGTGTGCTAGCTAGTCAATGAGCTAGAGCCACAGTGTGCTAGCTAGTCAATGAGCTAGAGCCACAGTGTACTAACTAGTCACTGAGCTAGAGCCACAGTGTGCTAGCTAGTCACTGAGCTAGATCCACAGTGTGCTAGCTAGTCAATGAGCTAGAGCCACAGTGTACTAACTAGTCACTGAGCTGGAGCCACAGTGTTCTAACTAGTTACTGAGCTAAAACCACAGTGTGCTAGCTAGTCACTGAGCTGGAGCCACAGTGTGCTAGCTAGTCACTGAGCTAGCACAAGCTAGTCAGGTCCAACTCACACCCACCCACACCCACTCATGTATTTATCTAACCTATTTTTAAAACTACACAACGTCTTAGCTTCTATGACGGTACTCGGGAGTTTGTTCCACTCATCCACAACTCTATTACCAAACCAGTGCTTTCCTATATCCTTCCTGAATCTGAACTTTTCCAACTTGAAACCATTGCTGCGAGTCCTGTCTTGGCTGAATATTTTTAGCACGGTATTTACATCCCCTTTATTTATTCCTGTTTTCCATTTATTCACCTCAATCATATTCCCCCTAATTCTACGCCTAGTTTCAATATGCGATTTTGTAATGACATGTATTGTATGTACTGTTTTAAATGAAATATAAAAAAAAAATTCTACGCCTTTCTAGAGAGTGCAAATTCAAGGCCCTCAGTCTATCCTCATAAGGAAGATTTCTGATACATGGGATCAACTTTGTCATCCTCCTCTGTACGTTTTCCAGTGCATTTATATGCATTCTGTAATAAGGTGACCAGAACTGTGCAGCATAATCTAAATGAGGCCTAACCAAAGATATATAGTGTTGAAGAACAACCTGAGGACTTCTATTATTTATGCTTCTTGATATGAAGCCAAGGATTCTGTTAGCTTTGTTGCGAACACTTATGCACTGCTGTCTTGGTTTCAGATTACTGCTAACCAGAACTCCCAAATCCTTCTCGCAATCACAAGTATTAAGATCTACATTATTTAGTTTATATGTAGCATGGTTATTGTCCTGCCCAACATTTAGAACTTTGCATTTGTCTATATTAAACTGCATCTGCCACTTCTCCGACCACTGCATCAGTCTATTCAAATCATCCTGGAGTGTTCTAATGTCCTCATTAGAATGAATTGGACGGCCTATCTTGGTGTCATCAGCAAACTTGCTTATGTTGCTATTTATTCCCTCATCTATGTAGTTTATGTAAATTGTAAACATCAGGGGGCCCAAAACTGACCCCTGTGGGACACCGCTTGAGACGTGCCCCCATTCTGATTTCTCCCCATTTATGCAAACTCTCTGCCGCCTATTTGTCAACCATGCCTCTACCCAGGAAAATTTTTCTCCTATTCCGTGTGCCTTAAGTTTCCTCAATAGCCTCTGATGTGGAGCTCTATCGAAAGCCTTACTGAAGTCCATATACACAATATCATATTCATTACCATGATCTACCTCCTCAAACACCTTAGTGAAAAAAGGTTAGTAAATTCGTAAGACATGAACGCCCCTTAGTAAAACCGTGTTGAGATTCATTAATCAATTTATGCCTTTCAAGATGGCTACGAATTGCCTCGGCAATTATTGATTCCATAAATTTACCAACTATGGAGATAAGGTTTATTGGTCTATAGTTCGAAGCTAAGGACCTGTCACCTGCCTTGTAAATAGGTATTACATTTGCCCTTTTCCACTTGTCAGGCACTATGCCAGTTTGTAGTGATATATTGAAAAGATTTGCCAAAGGTTTGCTAAGTTCCTCTTTACATTCCTTTAAAACTCTTGCAAAGAGTTCATCAGGGCCTAGGGATTTGTTAGGTTTTAATTTCTCTATTTGTCTGAGGACCATGTCACTAGTTACCCCAATCGAGCATAGTCTATTATTGTCCTGTTCAACATAATTTATTATTTCTGGAATTCCGCTAGTATCTTCCTGAGTAAAAACTGAGAGGAAGTAAGTATTGAAAATTTCACACATATCCTTATCACTGTCCGTGATCTGTCCTGAGTTACTCTTAAGTGGGACTATCTTGTCCCTAATCTTACTTCTGTATACCTGAAAGGACCCTTTTGGGTTAGTCTTCGAATCCCTTGCGACCTTAGCCTCATAATCCCTTTTTGCTTTTCTTATTCCTTTTTTTAGTTCTCTCTTTAATTGAAAATATTGATTTCTTAACTGCCCATCCCCTCTTTTGATACACCTATATATGCCTCTCTTTTGACCAATGAGATGTTTTAATCTATTGTTCATCCATTTAGGATCATTTTTGTTATATCTAATTTCCCTACTCGGAACAAAAGTTGTCTGGGCAGCTAGAACTACGCTCTGGAAAACGTCATATTGGCAACCAACACCACCTACCTGACCCATAGTCAGGTCATCCCAATTTAGCCCACCTAGGTAATTTCTCAGCCCCATGAAGTCGGCTAAGCGAAAGTCTGGTACAGAGACTTGATTGCAGTTACCTGGGTAATTCCATGATATATTGAAACTAAGTGATTTGTGATCGCTTTCCCCAAGCTCTTCATTAACCTCAAGATTATCAATTAGTGATTCCTTGTTGGCAAGAACCAAATCAAGCAAGTTGCCACCTCTAGTTGGTTCTGTCACAAACTGTTTTAAAAAACAATCCTGAACCGTATCAAGAAAGTCACTAGACTCAAGATTACCTGTCACATTGTTCCAATCAATTTGTCTAAAGTTAAAATCTCCCATCAACACAACATTTTCATATCTAGACGCCTTACGAATTTCGTCCCATAGCAGCTTACTGCACTTCCTATCCAGGCTTGGGGGCCTGTAAATCACACCCAAAATTAATTTTTCACGACCCTCGAGAAACTGTAGTCAAACAGATTCTGTGTCCGATGTTTCTAATATTATATCTTGTCTAACACAACAATTTAAATTATCTCTGACATACATCGCCACTCCACCACCCTTCCTGTTGACCCTATCAGTGTGAAACAGTTTATAACCCTGTATGTTGCACTCGGAAGGCATTTCTCTATCTTTCAGGTTGAACCAGGTCTCTGTTATAGCAATAATATCTATATTACCTGCACCTGCAAGTAATCTCAGCTCATCTATCTTATTTCTTAGACTCCTACTATTTGTATAGTAAACCTAAACCTGAGCTGGAGTGCCTCAACTCCTCCTGTCATACTGGCCTCTGTACCTTCTCCACCTAATGTTTCTGTCTGTGATATGCGACTTCTTTGCCAGTTACACCCCTACTGTCTCTGTCTTCATCTTCCTGGTGGAGCTCTGCCGTGGACTGTTTTCTAGATCGAATATTTTATTGACATTACTCACTTCAAGGTTTTATTAAAGTGAGTTTTTAATGTGTATTTTACTTCTCTCTTGTTCTTAATTAATAGAAACATTCTGAATTGACTAGTCTGTTGTCTAAAGAGAGAGTAACTTTATTTCTTGTTGCAATCGCTGAAACAGAGGGACTCCTAGCCTGGCACGGTGCAGTATGTAACAGTTAATACCAGTCAATCCATCTGTCATATTGTTGATGGTATTGTGGAGCTTTAGTGCCTAAACGTGTTACTTGCGTGACTGAAGAAGCCTGTTGCGCAGGCGAAACATTTCGGCAGTAAAGATACCTTAGTGTTGCACATGTTACATAGTCTTCAATCCATCTGTCATCTTCCTGTTATGCTGGAGTTGGTGCCACCAGCATGGTGCATCATTTATTGACACCTGTCAGTCCATCTGTCATCCTTCTAGCATGCAGGAAGAGCCATATGTAAAGTACAAAAAGCCACAATACCGTGACTGGAACAATACACGAACAACCTGCACATAGAGAGGAACGTTACGGTCTGACTTAGACCATTTACAATTTCCCCACAAAAGGGGGACCCAAATAGGGACTAGTCCCCTACTTTCTCTACCACTTTTTACCCCCCTTCCCACTCCCCCCATTACCACTATTTCTTTTACTTCCTCTCTTTATCCCGTCCCTGTCCCCCTCGCCTATATATACTCTCTCCCTCTCTCTTGTGTCAGTGTGACTTTGTAAATGATCCAAGTTGGACCGAAACGTCGTCGTAATTCTCTGCTACGTGCGAGTTGTATGTGTAGAACCATAGTTCTGGCACATCCGACAATCTCAGGATATTAGACACTACTGCCCGACTTTAACCGATCTACAGGGACACCATTAGGTGGTGTAGACCTAACTGTAGACTTTGTTAATAGACATATTCTTACGCTCTGCGCCTGCATGTATTTGAATGCCGACAAACTGAGTGAATAAGTGGGTGAGTGAGTGAGTTAGGTGAGTCAGACGATACCAGCATGGTAAGAGGTACTCTCTCTTACCTTCAATTATATACCTTTGTATTCTTTCTCACGTCCGCTGGGGCTTGCTACGCGCATCGTGTGTTCTTATAGCACAATGTTTTTCTAGCTATAGTGTAATGGTGCCATGAGATGTGTGAGTGCAGTGTGGTGGGCGTTAGTATCACCGTGTCACCATAACCCTGCGTTATGGTGCAATAGTGTACTGACTTTCAGGCTACTTTGGGCTTTATGGATCGTGAAGCATTTGACACCATTGGTGTTGAGAACTAATGCATTTAGCACCATACCAGTTGACAACCTCCAAACAAAACGTGCGTTTTCCTACGCATTACATATCGTAGATTTCCGTCTGATCTAAGCAGCAACACTAACTGAATGTTTTTATATCTTATATTAAGTTAACTTAACTTGCCTCTAGTTACGTGAAATGGGGAGACACTAAGGGAACCCCCACCCAACTTCTCAAGACACGGGAAAAAAGACAGGTCATATAACCACAGTTGTCACTACATACAACTACAGTTGTCACTACATACAACCGCAGTTGTCACTATGCAATCGTAGTTGTCACTACATACAACCGTAGTTGTCACTACATACAACCGCAGTTGTCACTATGCAATCGTAGTTGTCACTACATACAACCAGTTACTACATACAACCGCAGTTGTCACTACATACAACCGTAGTGTCATACATACAACCACAGTTGTCACTACATGCAACCACAGTTGTCACTACATACAACCACAGTTGTCACTACATACAACCGTAGTTGTCACTACATACAACCACAGTTGTCACTACATATAACCACAGTTGTCACTACATACAACCGCAGTTGTCACTACATACAACCGCATTTGTCACTACATACAACCGTAGTTGTCACTACATACAACCGTAGTTGTCACTACATACAACCGCAGTTGTCACTACATACAACCGTAGTTGTCACTACATACAACCACAGTTGTCACTACATGCAACCACAGTTGTCACTACATACAACCACAGTTGTCACTACATACAACCGTAGTTGTCACTACATACAACCACAGTTGTCACTACATACAACCGCAGTTGTCACTACATACAACCGCAGTTGTCACTACATACAACCGCAGTTGTCACTACATACAACCGCAGTTGTCACTACATACAACCGCATTTGTCACTACATACAACCGCAGTTGTCACTACATACAACCGCAGTTGTCACTACATACAACCGCAGTTGTCACTACATACAACCGCAGTTGTCACTACATACAACCGCAGTTGTCTCTACATACAACCGCAGTTGTCACTACATACAACCGCAGTTGTCACTACATACAACCGCAGTTGTCACTACATACAACCGCAGTTGTCACTACATACAACCACAGTTGTCACTACATACAACCGCAGTTGTCACTACATACAATCGCAGTTGTCACTACATACAACCGCAGTTGTCACTACATACAACCACAGTTGTCACTACATACAACCGCAGTTGTCACTACATACAACCACAGTTGTCACTACATACAACCGCAGTTGTCACTACATACAACCACAGTTGTCACTACATACAACCGCAGTTGTCACTACATACAACCACAGTTGTCACTACATACAACCGCAGTTGTCACTACATACAACCACATAAAAATATTTTTTTAACAACATGAGTGTGCAACTACGTGTGTCAGATAGTAACATAGAGGCAACAACAGGTGTGTGTCATATTCATGAACATGACGTTCATCCTGAACATGACGTTCATCCTGAACATGACACCATCACCCTCCATTAATGCTAAGTAACACAAAATATAAGCGGCTACGATACATATATATCATCCAGGGCGGGCTAGGTCGCTGTGCTAGTTCCACACCTTCCTGATACACAACACATAGGTCGCTGTGCTAGTTCCACACCTCCTGATACACAACACATAGGTCGCTGTGCTAGTTCCACACCTTCCTGATACACAACACATCATGTATTTACAGAAATGAATCAGCTCATAGGAAACTAAATAAAAATGTGTCTCCATTCCTTGTACTTGGTCAAGTGTTGTCAGCGACACATCTTGCACACCTTCATCTTGCACACCTTCATCTTGCCCACCATCTTGCACACCTTCATCTTGCACACCTTCATCTTGCACACCTTCATCTTGCACACCTTCAACTACAACTGTCAGACCAGAATCAACCAAGTGACTTTGTCTATACTCTTCATAATATCCACCATATATTCTCCTCTCAAGCATCATATTTCCTCTTCCACCAGCCTCTCAACACACAGACTCGTGCTTCACACTTCATCAAGAACCTCTCTTCACACCTTCATATCAAAACGTGCTTCACACTACTAGAACATACAAGAACTCGCTAACTCTATCACACTCATACAAGAACCGTGCTTCATACTCATACAAGAACCGTGCTTCACACTCATACAAGAACCGTGCTTCACACTCATACAAGAACCATAGCTTAACTCATACAAGAACCGTGCTCACACTCATACAAGAACCGTGCTTCACACTCATACAAGAACCTGTGCTTCACACTCATACAAGAACCGTGCTTCACACTCATACAAGAACCGTGCTTCACACTCATACAAGAACCGTGCTTCACACTTCATACAAGAACCGTGCTTCACACTCATACAAGAACCGTGCTTCACACTCATACAAGAACCGTGCTTCACACTCATACAAGAACCGTGCTTCACACTCATACAAGAACCGTGCTTCACACTCATACAAGAACCGTGCTTCACACTCATACAAGAACCGTGCTTCACACTCATACAAGAACCGTGCTTCATACTCATACAAGAACCGTGCTTCAACTTCATACAAGAACCGTGCTTCACACTCATACAAGAACCGTGCTTCACACTCATACAAGAACCGTGCTTCATACTCATACAAGAACCGTGCTTCATACTCATACAAGAACCGTGCTTCACACTCATACAAGAACCGTGCTTCACACTCATACAAGAACCGTGCTTCACACTCATACAAGAACCGTGCTTCACACTCATACAAGAACCGTGCTTCACACTCATACAAGAACCGTGCTTCACACTCATACAAGAACCGTGCTTCACACTCATACAAGAACCGTGCTTCACACTCATACAAGAACCGTGCTTCACACTCATACAAGAACCGTGCTTCACACTCATACAAGAACCGTGCTTCATACTCATACAAGAACCGTGCTTCACACTCATACAAGAACCGTGCTTCACACTCATACAAGAACCGTGCTTCACACTCATACAAGAACCGTGCTTCATACTCATACAAGAACCGTGCTTCACACTCATACAAGAACCGTGCTTCATACTCATACAAGAACCGTGCTTCATACTCATACAAGAACCGTGCTTCACACTCATACAAGAACCGTGTTTCACACTCATACAAGAACCGTGCTTCATACTCATACAAGAACCGTGCTTCACACTCATACAAGAACCGTGTTTCACACTCATACAAGAACCGTGCTTCATACTCATACAAGAACCGTGCTTCACACTCATACAAGAACCGTGCTTCACACTCATACAAGAACCGTGCTTCACACTCATACAAGAACCGTGCTTCACACTCATACAAGAACCGTGTTTCACACTCATACAAGAACCGTGCTTCACACTCATACAAGAACCGTGCTTCATACTCATACAAGAACCGTGATTCACACTCATACAAACACCGTGCTTCACACTCATACAAACACCGTGCTTCACACTCATACAAACACCGTGCTTCACACTCATACAAACACCGTGCTTCACACTCATACAAACACCGTGTTTCACACTCATACAAACACCGTGTTTCACACTCATACAAACACCGTGCTTCACACTAATACAAACACCGTGTTTCACACTCATACAAACACCGTGTTTCACACTCATACAAACATTGTGCTTCACACTCATACAAACACCGTGTTTCACACTCATACAAACACCGTGCTTCACACTCATACAAACACCGTGCTTCACACTCATACAGTCACCGTGCTTCACACTCATACAAACACCGTGCTTCACACTCATACAAACACCGTGTTTCACACTCATACAAACACCGTGTTTCACACTCATACAAACACCGTGCTTCACACTCATACAAATACCGTGCTTCACACTAATACAAACACCGTGTTTCACACTCATACAAACACCGTGTTTCACACTCATACAAACATTGTGCTTCACACTCATACAAACACCGTGTTTCACACTCATACAAACACCGTGCTTCACACTCATACAAACACCGTGTTTCACACTCATACACAGTCCACACTCATACAACACCGTGTTCACACTCATACAAACACCGTGTTTCACACTCATACAAACACCGTGTTTCACACTCATACAAACACCGTGTTTCACACTCATACAAACACCGTGTTTCACACTCATACAAACACCGTGCTTCACACTCATACAAACACCGTGTTTCACACTCATACAAACACCGTGCTTCACACTCATACAAACACCGTGTTTCACACTCATACAAAGGTGAACTTAACACTATTTATACTCTGTTAACTTTCCAATTATTGTTTTTTTGGGGGACAACCATTGACATTCGACTTCATTTTCGTCAACGCTTCAGGAACTTTCTTTCCCTTGTTTATTTTGTGATGGTCATCTTTGATAGTCCCCGTCGTGTCACATCTATTATCATGTGTGTAAACGTATTGACTTCCTTCATACACCTTCCATCTATACTGGCCCTCTTATCTTCACCCCTTCTGCACCTGCATACTATCACCACTGTGCTGCTGTCTGCACCTACTTCCAGCTGGCAGGTGAGTTGCAAGCAGCTGAGGTATTTAAGGACCTCGGGGTAGATACTCCAACCAACCTCTCACTCGAAGCTCGCAACATAACACCAGCTGTGTGTTGCATCAGCACTCAACAAGGGTGCTGGTACTGTGTGCTACACATGTGAGCGAGACCAGTGTGTGCAACACTCGTCTCATACCCATCATGTGGGTGGTAGTCAAAAGATTAGAGATACATAATGGGTCCAGGGACTGGACCCCAAAGTTCTGGTACCTAAACAAGTTACAGTGTTAATTAATTATTTATATGTTTATTTTTGGTTGTAATCGTAATGAGTTATTTATGCAGACACGAATTAGGTCACACATACGAAAATTTCAGACATTACCTTGTATTTTAGCAAGTTATTAAGAAACCTTGAGATGCTTCGCAGATTTGCCAGAGTTCCTGAGATAAAGAAAATAATAATAATACCACCACACCCACAGCCATCACCACCAGCAACAACAACAATAACAAACAAACAACATCAACTCTCAGAGGAGTCTCACCACAGTGCACTCGTGAAGTAAGGTCAATTTTTGCTTGCCCTTCACAGCCTTCAGGTTGTGAACGAGGGAATGCGGTCTTAATGTCCTGGTACCACAAGGTCGATGATTGCCCAGGTAACCATAGTTTCCAGGTGCCGGGAAAGGTGTTTCCGGGTGTTTGTCGGGCGGGTCAGAGGATGATGGAATTACTGGCCGGATGTAATGATGGTGGCCGGCCATGTTGAAGGTAGGGAGGGAGACAGAGGGTATGGAAGTAGATGGAAGGAGAGAGGGAGGAGACAGTGAAGAGTGGGAGGGTTCATGAATGGAGGGGTGAGAGATGGTTCATGATTGGAGGGGTGAGAGAGGGTTCATGAGTGGAGGGGTGAGAGAGGGTTCATGAGTGGAGGGGTGAGAGAGGGTTCATGAATGGAGGGGGTGAGAGAGGGTTCATGAATGGAGGGGTGAAAGAGGGTTCATGAGTGGATGGGTGAGAGAGGGTTTATGAATGGAGGGGTGAGAGAGGGTTCATGAGTGGAGGGATGAGGGAGGGTTCATGAATGGAGTGGTGAGAGAGGGTTCATGAGTGGAGGGATGAGGGAGGGTTCATGAATGGAGGGGTGAGAGAGGGTTCATGAATGGAGGGGTGAGAGAGGGTTCATGAATGGAGGGGTGAGAGAGGGTTCATGAGTGGAGGGGTGAGAGAGGGTTCATGAATGGAGGGGTGAGAGAGGGTTCATGAATGGAGGGGTGAGAGAGGGTTCATGAGTGGAGGGATGAGGGAGGGTTCATGAATGGAGGGATGAGGGAGGGTTCATGAATGGAGGGGTGAGAGAGGGTTCATGATTGGAGGGTGAGAGAGGGTTCATGAGTGGAGGGGTGAGAGAGGGTTCATGAGTGGAGGGGTGAGAGAGGGTTCATGAATGGAGGGGGTGAGAGAGGGTTCATGAATGGAGGGGTGAAAGAGGGTTCATGAGTGGATGGGTGAGAGAGGGTTTATGAATGGAGGGGTGAGAGAGGGTTCATGAGTGGAGGGATGAGGGAGGGTTCATGAATGGAGTGGTGAGAGAGGGTTCATGAGTGGAGGGATGAGGGAGGGTTCATGAATGGAGGGGTGAGAGAGGGTTCATGAGTGGAGGGGTGAGAGAGGGTTCATGAATGGAGGGGTGAGAGAGGGTTCATGAATGGAGGGGTGAGAGAGGGTTCATGAGTGGAGGGGTGAGAGAGGGTTCATGAATGGAGGGGTGAGAGAGGGTTCATGAGTGGAGGGATGAGGGAGGGTTCATGAATGGAGGGATGAGGGAGGGTTCATGAATGGAGGGGTGAGAGAGGGTTCATGAGTGGAGGGGTGAGAGAGGGTTTATGAATGGAGGGATGAGGGAGGGTTCATGAATGGAGGGGTGAGAGAGGGTTCATGAGTGGAGGGATGAGGGAGGGTTCATGAATGGAGGGATGAGGGAGGGTTCATGAATGGAGGGGTGAGAGAGGGTTCATGAGTGGAGGGGTGAGAGAGGGTTTATGAATGGAGGGATGAGGGAGGGTTCATGAATGGAGGGGTGAGAGAGAGTTCATGAGTGGAGGGGTGAGAGACTGAGTATTGTGCAGTGTATTGTACACTCACAGCACACCATACATCGCACTCAGCTCACACATAGAGGTTCGGGGTCGATCCCCGGTACGGGTGGAAACATTAGGACGTGTTTCCTTAAGACACCTGCTGTCCAGTGTTCACCTAGCGGTAATAATGGGTACCTGGGTGTTAGTCGACTGGTGTGGGTCGCATCCTGGGGACAAAACTGACCTAATTTCCCCGAAATGCTCAGCATAACAAGGGGCTTTCTATATAGTATGTCACTGATGTCAGCTACGACTGTATACCTTGTACATGTACTTGTAGAAGTAAAGATTATTACTATTATTTTATTTTAATGCACTCATAAAGTTGTGGAGTATCTAACTGGTGAAGTATCTAACTGGTGAAGTATCTAATTGGTGAAGTATCTAACTGGTGAAGTATCTAACTGGTGAAGTATCTAACTGGTGGAGTATCTAACTGGTGAAGTATCTAACTGGTGAAGTATCTAACTGGGGAAGTATCTAACTTGGTGAAGTATCTAACTGGTGAAGTATCTAACTGGTGAAGTATCTAACTGGTGAAGTATCTAACTGGTGAAGTATCTAACTGGTGAAGTATCTAACTGGTGAAGTATCTAACTGGTGGAGTATCTAACTGGTGAAGTATCTAACTGGTGAAGTATCTAACTGGTGAAGTATCAACTGTGAAGTATCTAACTGGTGAAGTATCTAACTGTGAAGTATCTAACTGTATACCTGTAAGTATCTAACGTGAAAGATATCTAATTTAGTGAAGTATCTAACGGTTGAAGTATCTAACTGGTGAAGTATCTAACTGGTGAAGTATCTAACTGGTGAAGTATCTAACTGGTGAAGTATCTAACTGTGAAGTATCTAACTGGTGAAGTATCTAACTGGTGAAGTATCTAACTGGTGAAGTATCTAACTGGTGAAGTATCTAACTAGTGAAGTATCTTAACTGTGGAGTATCTAACTGGTAAGTATCTAACTGGTAAGTATCTAACTGGTAAGTATCTAACTGGTGAAGTATCTAACTGGTATAGTATCTAACTGGTATAGTATCTAACTGGTATAGTATCTAACTGGTATAGTATCTAACTGGTGAAGTATCTAACTGGTGAAGTATCTAACTGGTGAAGTATCTAACTGGTGAAGTATCTAACTGGTGAAGTATCTAACTGGTGAAGTATCTAACTGGTGAAGTATCTAACTGGTGAAGTATCTAACTGGTGAAGTATCTAACTGGTGGAGTATCTAACTGGTGGAGTATCTAACTGGTGAAGTATCTAACTGGTGGAGTATCTAACTGGTGAAGTATCTAACTGGTGAAGTATCTAACTGGTGAAGTATCTAACTGGTGAAGTATCTAACTGGTGGAGTATCTAACGGTGGAGTATCTAACTGGTAAGTATCTAACTGGTAAGTATCTAACTGGTAAGTATCTAACTGGTGAAGTATCTAACTGGTGAAGTATCTAACTGGTGGAGTATCTAACTGGTGAAGTATCTAACTGGTGAAGTATCTAACTGGTGAAGTATCTAACTGGTGAAGTATCTAACTGGGAAGTATCTAACTGGTGAAGTATCTAACTGGTGAAGTATCTAACTGCTGGAGTATCTAACTGGTGAAGTATCTAACTGGTGAAGTATCTAACTGGTGTAGTATCTAACTGGTGAAGTATCTAACTGGTGAAGTATCTAACTGGTGAAGTATCTAACTGTTGAAGTATATCTAACTGTGAAGTATCTAACTGGTGAGTATCTAACTGGTATAGTATCTAACTGGTATAGTATCTAACTGGTATAGTATCTAACTGGTATAGTATCTAACTGGTATAGTATCTAACTGGTATAGTATCTAACTGGTATAGTATCTAACTGGTATAGTATCTAACTGGTGAAGTATCTAACTAGTGAAGTATCTAACTGGTGAAGTATCTAACTGTTGAAGTATCTTAACGTGTGGAGTATCTAACTGGTATAGTATCTAACTGGTATAGTATCTAACTGGTATAGTATCTAACTGGTATAGTATCTAACTGGTATAGTATCTAACTGGTATAGTATCTAACTGGTATAGTATCTAACTGGTGAAGTATCTAACTAGTGAAGTATCTAACTGGTGAAGTATCTAACTGGTGAAGCATCTAACTGGTGAAGCATCTAACTGGTGGAGTATCTTACTGGTGGAGTATCTTACTGGTGGAGTATCTAACTGGTATAGTGTCTAACTGGTGAAGTATCTAACTGGTGGAGTATCTTACTGGTGGAGTATCTAACTGGTGGAGTATCTAACTGGTGAAGTATCTAACTGGTGGAGTATCTTACTTGTGGAGTATCTTACTGGTGGAGTATCTTACTGGTGGAGTATCTTACTGGTGGAGTATCTTAGTGGTGGAGTATCTAACTGGTGGAGTATCTTACTGGTGGAGTATCTACCTGGTATAGTATCTAACTGGTGGAGTATCTACCTGGTATAGTATCTAACTGGTGGAGTATCTAACTGGTGGAGTATCTAACTGGTGGAGTATCTAACTGGTGGAGTATTTTAACTGGTGGTGAAGGTTGATACATTCTAAAGAGTTCAGAGATCTTCTGCCTAACAGTTACGTCTCTGGGTCATCATATTTTGGTTAATTTGTCTGGTGGATGACCAACCAATTCTTTCTTACGTCTTTACTGATGCAATCCATTACACGCTCTCAGGATTGAACCTAGCACTAATCAAGAAGTGATTCTCCATTGCTGATAGAGTTTATTCGAATCTAATTTTTAACAAGCTAAATTCTTTAGCAATAAAATGTTATTCTAGTGTGTGTGTGGGTGTGGGTGTGTGTGTGTGTGTGTGTGTGTGTGTGTGTGTGTGTGTGTGTGTGTGTGTGTGTGTGTGTGTGTGTGTGTGTGTGGCTCTGTCTCTTTCCACACACTTGATAATTTAATTTTAATTATTCAGGCTGAATTTAACATTGGCAACATCTTGTAGTACTTTCTCCATATGCCATTTAACTTGACACACAGTGGATATGTTAATTACCTGAAGGCTGATTCTTGTAGCTCCTCTATATCAATTTTTTTTTAACAATTCATTTGCTAGTTTTTATGATACAAGAGTTATTAAACTTCTCTTTGAGAACCCAGAATTATAATCATAATTCTCTTTTATGTGATGCTAGTTTAGCCAAGTCACTGTATTTACTCTGTTCCCAGAGGTCTTTGTGAGAGGGAATCCAGGATGTTAGATTTGAATCCCATTGTTTAAAATGTGTTCATATCTGTGGACACCAGAAGCTTAATTTTTAGTATAGGAGTAAATAACATTGGAATGCAATAGAGTTTTGTTAACGACCATGCAAGGGGAAAGGGGACATACGCTCCCTCCTTGAAGATATCCACTGCATCGAAGTATCATTTACTCCAGTTTGTTGGTATTCACATACCACTTCATAAAGCTCTCTTCCTCTCAGTGTAAAAAAAAAAAAACCTACAGGAGGAGAACTTATGAATCTGAAATGGTGTAGGAACACCGACAAGGTATTACACACAATTACAGTACACCACTCCTTTGCTGGCATCAAGAAGTACAGTACTCTTCCTCAGTCTTGTCCCATCTTCTTTACATTTGTTTACTTATCTCTGATCTTTGAGCAGGTGGGTGAGTGACTAGAGCAGTGTGGGCAACAAGACACTTAAGTGCGTTGTGTAAGTAATTCACTTCAACAGAGGTGTGTGAGAGGTGTGTCTTGTGTTTGGCTGATCTGCAGACCAAGACAGTTTGTATGAATGTGTGTGTGTGTGAGAGAGAGAGACAGACAGACAGATAGATAGATAAACATGCCTATAGAGGAATGAGAGTAAAATTTAGGCTAAGAACTAGGGAGAAAAATAAGACATATGACCTTATTTATCAGGGGAGGCAGATTCCCCGTCTCCCTCTCTCCGTTACCTCTCGCCGGAAGTGCTGTGCTTGATATACCTTCCGTGTTAATTACCTCCACTCACCTGGCATACCTGCCCTCTCACCTGGCACTACCTGCCAAGTCTTCTGACACTGGCCCTGGTAACCTAGCAGTAAATGGATAAAGAGAAGAGTGGCTGGAGGCTCGAACCGTGGTCCTGGCATGTAGCATCCCCAAAGCTGTGCCGGTAAATATACAGTGATACCTCTCATATCCGAACTATATGGCCGAGACCGGTTGGGAAACACGGAGTTTCCGGATACGTGAGGGGGAAAAAATGCACATCCGTACTGTCATATCGCCATCCGTACCCCGTCATATCGTCATCGGCGACGGCATTGTAGGTTTAAAAAAGAGTCCAACGTCGTCTGGCGGTGGGACCAGACACTCTGGATTCGAATAACAGCCTCCCGGATTTCACGGACCACATGACCATAACTTTTCAAATGGGCTGTGGAGAATGGATGCTCCAAATACTCCAAAAGTGTTTCGACACCTGCCCTTGCTGCTGAAGTTTTTGGTCTTAGAGGCATTGGGTCGTCGTCGTCGTCGTCACTTTCGGAATGTTCCGGATGCAACACTGATTCCTCAATCTCTGCATCCGTCAGAGATTGCACACCAGGGTCGTCTTCGTCACACTACCAGTCCTGCAAGTCGTCTTCTGTAGTTTTTCCCCAGCCTTGGACCAACCTGCATCCACATGCGACAATATTTCTCTTTTGTACTAGAGTAAGCACATTCCTGGCACTCTTTGGTGCCATACATAAGATAGGTGGCCCGGTGGTCTGGTGGCTAGAGCTCTCGCTTCACACACGGAGGGCCCGGGTTCGATTCCCGGCGGGTGGAAACATTTCGACGTGTTTCCTTACACTGTTGTCATGTTCACCTAGCAGCAAATAGGTACCTGGGTTGTTAGTCGACTGGTGTGGGTCGCATCCTGGGGGACAAGATTAAGGACCCCAATGGAAATAAGACAGACAGTCCTCGATGACGCACTGACTTTCTTGGGTTATCCTGGGTGGCTAACCTTCCGGAGTTAAAAATCCGAAGAAATCTTATCTTATCTTATCTTAGCTAGGACAAAACACAGGGAAGAGCGCGGCTCCTAGTGGCCAACCGGTACACTAAAGTGCACGCCAAATTTGATTCAGCCTTCTGCCTTACCCGAACGGCTGTTCAGATGTTTCCGTAATAATTTTAGAATTTTGCCCTTTCCCAGGGTCTGTTCGGATATTGGCGAGGTTCGGATAATGGCAGGCCGGATATGCGAGGTATCACTGTAGTAGTAAATATATAAACATAGGAGTCGGTTGTTGTGGTCCATGCTAAGGGAGAGGAGCCGAGCATCCCAGCTGAAATAATCCTCTCTGCTGTACACTTGCTTTCCTTGTCCTGGGTTAGTAATCATCCTCATGGGTTAATAATCCTCTTAACTTTATAACCCTAGATTATTAATCCTCCTTAATAATCCTGGGTTATTACTCCACATTTAATAATCCACGTCACTTAATAATCGGGTTATTAATCCTCCTCAGTTAATAATCGGGTTATTAATCCTCCTCAGTTAATAATCGTCTTCACTTAACAATCCTGGGTTATTAGTCCTCAGTTAACAATCCTGGGTTATTAGTCCTCAGTTAACAATCCTGGGTTATTAGTCCTCAGTTAACAATCCTGGGTTATTAGTCCTCAGTTAACAATCCTGGGTTATTAGTCCTCAGTTAACAATCGGTTATTAGTCCTCAGTTAACAATCCTGGGTTATTAGTCCTCAGTTAACAATCCTGGGTTATTAGTCCTCAGTTAACAATCCTGGGTTATTAGTCCTCAGTTAACAATCCTGGGTTATTAGTCCTCAGTTAACAATCCTGGGTTATTAGTCCTCAGTTAACAATCCTGGGTTATTAGTCCTCAGTTAACAATCCTGGGTTATTAGTCCTCAGTTAACAATCCTGGGTTATTAGTCCTCAGTTAACAATCCTGGGTTATTAAGGACCTAGTTAAAATCTAAGTAAGCGACCTTTATCTTCAGGGCTAATTCACTACACAGACATTAACGGAAGCTAAAGTTAATCTTAGCAAGCACCATCTTAGGGCTGAAAGGTCACCACCACATCCCTTCCCGTCTGTGTGTATCAGGGTCGACGTCAGTGTTGCAAGGTGCGCCGTCCCTGCACATCATGACGCGGGAGGTCGACGTCAGTGTTGCAAGGTGCGCCGTCCCTGCACCTCTTGAAGCGGGAGGTCGACGTCAGTGTTGCAAGGTGCACCGTCCCTGCACATCATGACGCGGGAGGTCGACGTCAGTGTTGCAAGGTGCGCCGTCCCTGCACATCATGACGCGGGAGGTCGACGTCAGTATTGCAAGGTGCACCGTCCCTGCACATCATGAAGCGGGAGGTCGACGTCAGTGTTGCAAGGTGCACCGTCCCTGCACATCATGACGCGGAGGTCGACGTCAGTGTTGCAAGGTGCGCCGTCCCTGCACCTCTTGAAGCGGAGGTCGACGTCAGTGTTGCAAGGTGCACCGTCCCTGCACATCATGACGCGGGAGGTCGACGTCAGTGTTGCAAGGTGCGCCGTCCCTGCACATCATGACGCGGGAGGTCGACGTCAGTGTTGCAAGGTGCACCGTCCCTGCACATCATGAAGCGGGAGGTCGACGTCAGTGTTGCAAGGTGCACCGTCCCTGCACCTCATGAAGCGGGAGGTCGACGTCAGTGTTGCAAGGTGCACCGTCCCTGCACCTCTTGAAGCGGGAGGTCGACGTCAGTGTTGCAAGGTGCACCGTCCCTGCACATCATGACGCGGGAGGTCGACGTCAGTGTTGCAAGGTGCACCGTCCCTGCACCTCATGAAGCGGGAGGTCGACGTCAGTGTTGCAAGGTGCACCGTCCCTGCACATCATGACGCGGGAGGTCGACGTCAGTGTTGCAAGGTGCGCCGTCCCTGCACCTCTTGAAGCGGGAGGTCGACGTCAGTGTTGCAAGGTGCGCTGTCCCTGCACCTCTTGAAGCGGGAGGTCGACGTCAGTGTTGCAAGGTGCGCCGTCCCTGCACCTCTTGAAGCGGGAGGTCGACGTCAGTGTTGCAAGGTGCACCGTCCCTGCACATCATGACGCGGGAGGTCGACTTCAGTGTTGCAAGGTGCACCGTCCCTGCACATCATGACGCGGGAGGTCGACGTCAGTGTTGCAAGGTGCGCCGTCCCTGCACATCATGAAGCGGGAGGTCGACGTCAGTGTTGCAAGGTGCACCGTCCCTGCACATCATGAAGCGGGAGGTCGACGTCAGTGTTGCAAGGTGCACCGTCCCTGCACCTCTTGAAGCGGGAGGTCGACGTCAGTGTTGCAAGGTGCGCCGTCCCTGCACCTCTTGAAGCGGGAGGTCGACGTCAGTGTTGCAAGGTGCACCGTCCCTGCACCTCATGACGCGGGAGGTCGACGTCAGTGTTGCAAGGTGCACCGTCCCTGCACATCATGACGCGGGAGGTCGACGTCAGTGTTGCAAGGTGCGCCGTCCCTGCACATCATGACGCGGGAGTTAACTTGATGCTAAGAATGTCATTGTTGGGTAATAATCACATCATTAAATTCGTCGCAAAGTTATGATACGTCTTTTCCTGGCACCTGAATACTTGCCGCAGGACTCAGCACCTGAACACTTGCCGCACGACCCGCACCTGAATACCTGCCGCAGGGCCCACACCTGAATATTTGCCGCAGGGCCCACACCTGCATACTTGCCGCAGGACCCGCACCTGAATACTTGCCGCAGGACCCAGCACCTTAATACTTACCGCAGGACCCGCACCTGAATACTTGCCGCAGGACCCAGCACCTGAATACTTGCCGCAGGACCCAGCACCTGAATACTTGCCGCAGGACCCAGCACCTGAATACTTGCCGCAGGACCCGTATCTGAATACTTGCCGCAGGACCCGCACCTGAATACTTGCCGCAGGACCCAGCACCTGAATACTTGCCGCAGGACCCGCACCTGAATACTTGCCACAGGACCCAGTACCTGAATACTTGCCGCAGGACCCAACACTTGAACATTTGCCGCAGTACCCAGCACCTGAACACTTGCCGCAGGACTCAGCACCTGAACACTTGCCGCAGGACCCAGCACCTAAACACTTGCCGCAGGACCCAACACTTGAACACTTGCCGCAGGACCCAACACTTGAACACTTGCCGCAGGACCCAACACTTGAACACTTGCCGCAGGACCCAACACTTGAACACTTGCCGCAGGACCCAACACTTGAACATTTGCCACAGGACCCAACACTTAAACACTTGCCGCAGGACCCATCACTTGAACACTTGCCACAGGACCCAACACTTGAACATTTGCCACAGGACCCAACACTTGAACACTTGCCGCAGGACCCATCACTTGAACACTTGCCGCAGGACCCAGCACCTGAACACTTGCCGCAGGACCCAGCACTTGAACACTTGCCACAGGACCCAACACTTGAACACTTGCCGCAGGACCCAGCACCTGAACACTTGCCACAGGACCCAACACTTGAACATTTGCCGCATGACCCAGCACTTGAACACTTGCCGCAGGACCCAACACTTGAACACTTGCCGCAGGACCCAGCACTTGAACACTTGCCACAGGACCCAACACTTGAACACTTGCCGCAGGACCCATCACTTGAACACTTGCCGCAGGACCCAGCACCTGAACACTTGCCGCAGGACCCAACACTTGAACACTTGCCGCAGGACCCAGCACTTGAACACTTGCCACAGGACCCAACACTTGAACATTTGCCACAGGACCCAACACTTGAACATTTGCCGCATGACCCAGCACTTGAACACTTGCCGCAGGACCCAACACTTGAACACTTGCCGCAGGACCCAGCACTTGAACACTTGCCACAGGACCCAACACTTGAACATTTGCCGCAGGACTTCTCCCAGGATGTGACCCACAGCACTTAGCTAAAATACAGGTATGTATTTTTGACTGAGAATTAAAGAGGGACAAGAGAGGTGTAAGAGACTTGCTCATACTTCTCACTCAACAGGGAAATCAATTTTAGAATAATTAATTTGTGGGCCGAATGATGTAAACATTGAGGTTCACGCCTTATTTGGTTTGTAAAGTGTGGGGAGAGAGTGTTGTGTGTATTGTGATGTGTTATGTGATGTACCATGTGTCCCTGAATATTCTGTACGTCATTATCATAATATTGCAGTTTGTTCTCTCTAGTCTTAGTTTGAGTTCCTCAGGTCTCACATTCTCCTTAAGGTTCCTTAGTTTTAATAATAATATCATCGCTAATCTTTTGGTCTTCTCGAAATTCCTTGGTGTTTACTCAGAAGAAGATTCCATCTGGCTCTGCATACTCTAAGATAGACTTAGTGTATGTCGTGTTAAGGTTTTTGTTTTTATACACTTGATATGCGCTTCCGGAGTTTGTACTTCCGGTGACATCCTTGGAGTGATGCACAGTGCCAAATATTTTCCCTTATATGAAGCTTGTAGAGTCTGTGTTGCCAGATTATATTTGATTTCCAAACTTCCCTCTCCCTTTCCTATTCTCATTACTCTGTACTTAGCGAGGTGAAATTCCAGTAGCCACTTGAACCACGTTTGCAGTGTGTTCAGTTTGTCTTGGAATCCTCTCGTGTCCGCTTTGGTTTATCTTTCTCATGAGCCTCACATCAGTGACAGGCAGTGCTGCATTAAGGTCCCACACGTAGATCATTTATGTATATTAAGAACATCAAGGGTTTAAAGAGTGATTCTTTGGGGACCTCACTCGTCGACTCTGTTCCTCGTGTACACTCGCCCTCTCTTCTATACTTTATATTGTCTAGTCTGTCTGAGAAGTTTCCTTGTTACTCCTTATATACTCTTCTAATATTAACTCAGCCTTCGAATAGTCTTGGAAAATGCAGTGTATCCATCTCTCTCTTTCATATTTTGTTTGTTATTCAGCTATATAATTCAAGGAAATTTGTAATACAGGATTTGTCTTTGCTGAATCCATTCTAGCTGCCCCTCTGTATGTTTTTTTATAGGTGCTTTTCTATTTTTATATCTCTGCCGACATGTTTGTCAGTAAAGCTGACTATAGTGCTTTCTGTATATTTTACTTTTTTTTACGAGAATCGAATTTGGAGTTTTCGAGGTTTCTGGCAGTTGTGTTATTTCTGTCAGCTTGTGACTCCTCGCCCGCTATGGTCACAGCTTCTCCAGCTCTTTAAGAAGCAAGGTCATAGCTTCCCAGGTCACATTTTTTTATGATGAAAATGGCTTTGAAAACCGACAGCTTGAAGAATGAGACACTGGCGCAGCACTTGGGAAGCTTTACAGAGGAAACGTTTCGCCAGTCAGTGGCTTCTTGAGTCCAATACAGATTTCCAAATGTCGCACAAGTGTCTCATTCTTCCACATTTATTTTGATGCATCTAAGTTTCCTAGAAGACTTCGCATTTCTTCCTTTGTCGTGTGTATTGTGATGTGATGGGATGTGTTGATGTTGTAATATGAGTGGGGGGGGGGGGGTCAGATGGGAGGGTTGTTAATAGGTGCGCTAACAAAGCCATGAGCGTGGGCGGACACGAGAGTGAAGATCTGGTGAGACGAGTGATAAATAGGGCGGAATGAAGGGGACTCGGACTATATTCCGTGTTATACTCACTGCCACTTCTGACACAATTTTCTTTGGCATACCTCGTTATATGTTATACATGTTCCGTTATGTGTTATCACATAGCTCTGATGGGTGAGGCGGAACTAGCGAGCCTATCACATAGCTCTGATAGGTGAGGCGGAACTAGCGAGCCTATCACATAGCTCTGATGGGTGAGGCGGAACTAGTAAGCTCGAGGTAGTGAGACAGGACCGGGTGTTGCTAACATTATGATGATGTTAATATTGCTCATATGATGATGATGTTGCTATAGCAACACACCCACAATATGAATTATTACTGACTCACTTCATATCTTCCTACGTAACATATCCAAACACCATCTAGTTGCGTTAAGCTGCACTAACAACCTGATATCCAGCCTTATCTTTTGACACAGCCTTATGTTCTGTGCACACCCATCGCCGCTAACTGACCAATCACGACGCAGCCTCCACACACCCTGCACCATGAACTGACCAATCAAGACGCAGCCTCCACACACCATGAACTGACCAATCACGACGCAGCCTCCACACACCCTGCACCATGAACTGACCAATCAAGACGCAGCCTCCACGCACCATGAAGTGACCAATCAGAACGCAGCCTCCACACACCCTGCACCATGAACTGACCAATCACGACGCAGCCTCCACGCACCATGAACTGACCAATCAGGTCTCAGCCTCTACACATCCAACACTACTTCACTATTTGACCAATCAGGTTGTGATCTCCGTGTTGCCCACAGTGATCGACACGCACACTGGCTAGCTTCTTGTCACTATAACCCAGCACATCTTTGAGTAACTATCATTCTTAATATTAAACTCCAGAATGATAGCAAAGCCGAACAAGTATGTTAACTCAACAACCAAGACGGGTTGCAACAAGTATGGTAACTCAACAACCATGACGGGTTGCAACAAGTATGTTAACAACCAAGACGGGTTGCAACAAGTATGTTAACTCAACAACCAAGACGGGTTGCAACAAGTATGTTAACTCAACAACCATGACGGGTTGCAACAAGTATGGTAACTCAACAACCATGACAAGTTGCAACAAGTATGGTAAATCAACAACCAAGACGGGTTGCAACAAGTATGGTAACTCAACAACCATGACGGATTGCAACAAGTATGTTAACTCAACAACCAAGACGGGTTCCAACAAGTTTAGTAACTCAACAACCAAGACGGGTTGCAACAAGTATGTTAACTCAACAACCATGACGGGTTGCAACAAGTATGGTAACTCAACAACCAAGACGGGTTGCAACAAGTATGTTAACTCAACAACCAAGACGGGTTGCAACAAGTATGTTAACTCAATAACCAAGACGGGTTGCAACAAGTATGTTAACTCAACAACCATGACGGGTTGCAACAAGTATGTTAACTCAACAACCAAGACGGGTTGCAACAAGTATGTTAACTCAACAACCATGACGGGTTGCAACAAGTATGTTAACTCAACAACCAAGACGGGTGTCGCGTGGGTCTTGGGAGAGATATATAGGAGGTCAAAGATACTCCTTGTTGGATGGTTACGGTATATTTACAGTAAGTGAAGGAGAGTCCAGCCACCGTCTGTCTCGCCTGTAGGTCTAACGTTAGTGAGGAAGAGTGCCTATGAGAGGCTGTGCACATGCGCTGAGCCTCTGACGTCAGCGGGTACCGTGACGTCACACGCAAAGGGACCAGCTGTATAAAAGGGAAGATACACTACACAAGTGTATATATGATACTGACACGACACGGGTTGCAACAAGTATGTTAACTCAACAACCAAGACGAGTTGCAACAAGTATGGTAACTCAACAACCAAGACGGGTTGCAACAAGTATGGTAACTCAATAACCAAGACGGGTTGCAACAAGTATGTTAACTCAACAACCATGACGGGTTGCAACAAGTATGTTAACTCAACAACCATGACGGGTTGCAACAAGTATGTTAACTCAACAACCATGACGGGTTGCAACAAGTATGTTAACTCAACAACCATGACGGGTTGCAACAAGTATGTTAACTCAACAACCAAGACGGGTTGCAACAAGTATGTTAACTCAACAACCAAGACGGGTTGCAACAAGTATGGTAACTCAATAACCAAGACGGGTTGCAACAAGTATGTTAACTCAACAACCATGACGGGTTGTAACAAGTATGTTAACTCAACAACCAAGACGGGTTGCAACAAGTATGTTAACTAAACAACCAAGACGGGTTGCAACAAGTATGGTAACTCAATAACCAAGACGGGTTGCAACAAGTATGTTAACTCAACAACCATGACGGGTTGCAACAAGTATGTTAACTCAACAACCATGACGGGTTGCAACAAGTATGTTAACTCAACAACCATGACGGGTTGCAACAAGTATGTTAACTCAACAACCAAGACGGGTTGCAACAAGTATGTTAACTCAACAACCAAGACGGGTTGCAACAAGTATGTTAACTCAACAACCAAGACGGGTTGCAACAAGTATGTTAACTCAACAACCATGATGGGTTGCAACAAGTATGTTAACTCAACAACCATGACGGGTTGCAACAAGTATGTTAACTCAACAACCATGACGGGTTGCAACAAGTATGTTAACTCAACAACCATGACGGGTTGCAACAAGTATGTTAAGTCAACAACCATGACGGGTTGCAACAAGTATGTTAACTCAACAACCATGACGGGTTGCAACAAGTATGGTAAATCAACAACCATGACGGGTTGCAACAAGTATGGTAAATCAACAACCATGACGGGTTGCAACAAGTATGTTAACTCAACAACCAAGAGGGGTTGCAACAAGTATGTTAACTCAACAACCATGACGGGTTGCAACAAGTATGGTAACTCAACAACCATGACGGGTTGCAACAAGTATGGTAAATCAACAACCAAGACGGGTTGCAACAAGTATGTTAACTCAACAACCATTACGGGTTGCAACAAGTATGTTAAGTCAAACACCATGACGGGTTGCAACAAGTATGTTAACTCAACAACCATGACGGGTTGCAACAAGTATGTTAAGTCAACCATGACGGGTTGCAACAAGTATGTTAACTCAACAACTATGACGGGTTGCAACAAGTATATTAACTCAACAACCATGACGGGTTGCAACAAGTATGTTAACTCAACAACCATGACGGGTTGCAACAAGTATGTTAACTCAACAACCAAGACGGGTTGCAACAAGTATGTTAACTCAACAACCATGACGGGTTGCAACAAGTATGGTAACTCAACAACCATGACGGGTTGCAACAAGTATGTTAACTCAACAACCATGACGGGTTGCAACAAGTATGTTAACTCAACAACCATGACGGGTTGCAACAAGTATGTTAACTCAACAACCAAGACGGGTTGCAACAAGTATGTTAAGTCAACAACCATGACGGGTTGCAACAAGTATGTTAACTCAACAACCATGACGGGTTGCAACAAGTATGTTAAGTCAACCATGACGCGTTGCAACAAGTATGGTAACTCAACAACCATGACGGGTTGCAACAAGTATGTTAACTGAACCATGACGGGTTGCAACAAGTATGTTAACTCAACAACCATGACGGGTTGCAACAAGTATGTTAAGTCAACCATGACGCGTTGCAACAAGTATGGTAACTCAACAACCATGACGGGTTGCAACAAGTATGTTAACTCAACAACCATGACGGGTTGCAACAAGTATGTTAAGTCAACCATGACGGGTTGCAACAAGTATGGTAACTCAACAACCAAGACGGGTTGCAACAAGTATGTTAACTCAACAACCATGACGGGTTGCAACACGGGGAGAGTACGGTTGTGGGAAAAAAAGGAACTAGCGCTGTGTGTTATGGTTGGTGACCTCCTGCTGTTTTGTGGGACGACTGTCTGTCTTCCTTACTACCTTGTCTTCCTTACTACTTTGTCTTCCTTACTACCTTGTCTTCCTTACTTCTTGTTTCCTTACTCTTGTTTCCTTACTACCTTGTCTTCTCTCTTTGTCTTCCTACTTCTTGTCTTCCTTACTACCTTGTCTTCCTTACTACTTTGTCTTCCTTACTACCTTGTCTTCCTTACTACCTTGTCTTCCTTACTACCTTGTCTTCCTTACTACCTTGTCTTCCTTACTACCTTGGCTTCCTTACTTCTTGTCTTCCTTACTACCTTGTCTTCCTTACTACCTTGTCTTCCTTACTACTTGGCTTCCTTAGTACCTTGTCTTCCTTACTTCTTGTCTTCCTTACTACCTTGTCTTCCTTACTTCTTGGCTTCCTTAGTACCTTGTCTTCCTTACTACCTTGTCTTCCTTACTTTACCTTGTCTTCCTTACTACCTTGTCTTCCTTACTACCTTGCTTCCTTACTTCTTGTCTTCCTTACTACCTTGTCTTCCTTACTACCTTGTCTTCCTTACTACCTTGTCTTCCTTACTACCTTGTCTTCCTTACTACCTTGTCTTCCTTACTACCTTGTCTTCCTTACTTCTTGGCTTCCTTAGTACCTTGTCTTCCTTCTTGTCTTCCTTACTACCTTGTCTTCCTTACTACCTTGTCTTACTTACTTCTTGTCTTCCTTACTACATTGTCTTCCTTACTACCTTGACTTCCTTACTTGTCTTCCTTACTACCTTGTCTTCGTTACTACCTTGTCTTCCTTACTTCTTGTCTTCCTTACTTCTTGTCTTATTTACTACCTTGTCTTCCTTACTACCTTGTCTTCCTTACTTCTTGTCTTCCTTACTACCTTGTCTTCCTTACTACCTTGTCTTCCTTACTACCTTGTCTTCCTTACTACCTTGTCTTCCTTACTTCTTGTCTTCCTTACTTCTTGTCTTCCTTACTACCTTGTCTTCGTTACTACCTTGTCTTCCTTACTTCTTGTCTTCCTTACTTCTTGTCTTATTTACTACCTTGTTTTCTTTACTACCTTGTCTTCCTTACTTCTTGTCTTCCTTACTACCTTGTCTTCCTTACTACCTTGTCTTCCTTACTACCTTGTCTTCCTTACTACCTTGTCTTCCTTACTTCTTGTCTTCCTTACTACCTTGTATTTCTTACTACCTTGTCTTCCTTACTACCATGTATTCCTTACTACCTTGTCTTCCTTACTACCTTGTCTTCCTTACTACCTTGTCTTCCTTACTACCTTGTCTTCCTTACTACCTTGTATTCCTTACTACCTTGTCTTCCTTACTACCTTGTCTTCCTTACTACCTTGTCTTCCTTACTACCTTGTCTTCCTTACTACCTTGTCTTCCTTACTATCTTGTCTTCCTTACTACCTTGTATTTCTTACTACCTTGTCTTCCTTACTACCTTGTCTTCCTTACTACCTTGTATTCCTTACTACCTTGTCTTCCTTACTATCTTGTCTTCCTTACTATCTTGTCTTCCTTACTACCTTGTATTCCTTAGTACCTTGTCTTCCTTACTACCTTGTCTTCCTTACTACCTTGTCTTCCTTACTACCTTGTATTCCTTACTACCTTGTCTTCTTTACTATCTTGTGTTAATTACTACCTTGTATTCCTTACTTCTTGTCTTCCTTACATGATTCATTACCTTTGTAACTTGTGAGTTCATTACCTTTGTAACTTGTGAGTTCATTACCTTTGTAACTTGTGAGTTCATTACCTTTGTAACTTGTGAGTTCATTACCTTTGTAACTTGTGAGTTCATTACCTTTGTAACTTGCTCAGCTATCAAATCTTTGGGGTCCAGTCCCTGGACCCATTATGTACCTCTGTAATCTTTTGACTACCGCCCACAGGATGGGTATGGGGTGCATAATAAAAATATTAAACTAACCTTACTACCTTGTCTTTCTTACTACCATGTCTTCCTTAATTCTTGTCTTCCTTACTACCTTGTCTTCCTTACTACCTTGTCTTCCTTACTTCTTCCTTACTACCATGTCTTCCTTCTTGTCTTCCTTACTACCTTGTCTTCCTTACTTCTTGTCTTCCTTACTACCTTGTCTTCCTTACTTCTTGTCTTCCTTACTACCTTGTCTTCCTTACTTCTTGTCTTCCTTACTACCTTGTCTTCCTTACTTCTTGTCTTCCTTACTACCTTGTCTTCCTTACTATCTTGTCTTCCTTACTACCTTGTCTTCCTTACATCTTGTCTTCCTTACATCTTGTCTTCCTTACTACCTTGTCTTCCTTACTACCTTGTCTTCCTTACTACCTTGTCTTCCTTAATTCTTGTCTTCCTTACTACCTTGTCTTTCTTACTTCTTGTCTTCCTTACTACCTTGTCTTCCTTACTGCAGCTGAATCACTCCACTCCTTCACTGACTCGACTCCTTCACTGACTCCACTCCTTCCACTGACTCCACTCCTTCACTGACTTTACTCCTTCACTGACTCCACTCCTTCACTGACTCCACTCCTTCACTGACTTTACTCCTTCACTGACTCCACTCCTTCACTGACTCCACTCCTTCCACTGACTCTACTCTTTCCACTGACTCCACTCCTTCCACTGACTCTACTCCTTCCACTGACTTTACTCCTTCACTGACTCTACTTCTTCCACTGACTCCACTCCTTCACTGACTCTACTCCTTCCACTGACTCCACTTCTTCCACTGACTCTACTCCTTAATTGACTCCACTCCTTCACTGACTCCACTCCTTCACTGAATCCAGTCCTTCACTGACTCTACTCCTTCCACTGACTCCACTCCTTCACTGACTCCACTCCTTCCACTGACTCCACTCCTTCACTGACTCCACTCCTTCACTGACTCCACTCCTTCACTGACTCCACTCCTTCACTGACTCCACTCCTTCACTGACTCCACTCCTTCACTGACTTCACTCCTTCACTGACTCCACTCCTTCACTGACTCTACTCCTTCACTGACTCCACTCCTTCACTGACTCCACTCCTTCCACTGATTCCACTCCTTCACTGACTCCACTCATTCACTGACTCTACTCCTTCACTGACTCCACTCATTCCACTGACTCCACTCCTTCCACTGACTCCACTCCTTCACTGACTCCACTCCTTCACTGACTCCACTCCTTCACTGACTCCACTCCTTCACTGACTCCACTCTTTCACTGACTCTACTCCACTCCTTCACTGACTCTACTCCACTCCTTCACTGACTCCACTCCTTCACTGACTCCACTCCTTCACTGACTACACTCCTTCATTGACTCCACTCCTTCACTGACTACACTCCTTCACTGACTTCACTCCTTCACTGACTACACTCCTTCACTGACTACACTCCTTCCACTCCTTCACTGACTCCACTCCTTCACTGACTTCACTCCTTCACTGACTACACTCCTTCACTGACTACACTCCTTCACTGACTACACTCCTTCACTGACTACACTCCTTCACTGACTACACTCCTTCACTCCTTCACTGACTCCACTCCTTCACTGACTTCACTCCTTCACTATACACTCCTTCACTGACTACACTCCTTCACTGACTACACTCCTTCACTGACTACACTCCTTCACTGACTACACTCCTTCATGACTTCACTCCTTCACTGACTACACTCCTTCACTGACTACCTCCTTCACTGACTACACTCCTTCACTGACTACACTCCTTCACTGACTACACTCCTTCACTGACTACACTCCTTCACATCCTTCACTGACTCCACTCCTTCACTGACTTCACTCCTTCACTGACTACACTCCTTCACTGACTACACTCCTTCACTGACTACACTCCTTCACTGACTACACTCCTTCACTGACTACACTCCTTCACTGACTTCACTCCTTCACTGACTACACTCCTTCACTGACTACACTCCTTCACTGACTACACTCCTTCACTGACTACACTCCTTCACTGACTACACTCCTTCACTGACTTCACTCCTTCACTGACTACACTCCTTCACTGACTACACTCCTTCACTGACTACACTCCTTCACTGACTACACTCCTTCACTGACTACACTCCTTCACTGACTACACTCCTTCCACTCCTTCACTGACTCCACTCCTTCACTGACTTCACTCCTTCACTGACTACACTCCTTCACTGACTACACTCCTTCACTGACTACACTCCTTCACTGACTTCACTCCTTCACTGACTACACTCCTTCACTGACTCCACTCCTTCACTGACTCCACTCCTTCACTGACTTCATCCTTCACTGACTACACTCCTTCACTGACTACACTCCTTCACTGACTACACTCCTTCACTGACTTCACTCCTTCACTGACTCCACTCCTTCACTGACTCCACTCCTTCCACTCCTTCACTGACTACACTCCTTCACTGACTACACTCCTTCACTGACTACACTCCTTCACTGACTACACTCCTTCACTGACTCCACTCCTTCACTGACTCCACTCCTTCCACTCCTTCACTGACTACACTCCTTCACTGACTACACTCCTTCACTGACTTCACTCCTTCACTGACTCCACTCCTTCACTGACTCCACTCTTTCACTGACTCTACTTCCACTGACTTCACTGACTCCACTCCTTCACTGATTCCACTCCTTCCACTCCTTCACTGACTCCACTCTTTCACTGACTCTACTTCCACTGACTCCACTACTTCACTGACTCCACTCCTTCCACTCCTTCACTGACTCCACTCCTTCCACTCCTTCACTGACTCCACTCCTTCCACTGACTCCAGTCCTTCCTCTGCGACTAGCTGGGGATCGAACCGTGTTACGGGGAGTGGAATGAAACTAGCTGTGCGGCACCCACACCATCGTATGTCCTCGGATCACGGTACAACACCTAGCTCTGCTGGGTGCGTGATTCTTGTAGGATTGTATGGTCCCGTGGGTTAGAGCGTCGTGGAATTTTCGCTCACCGGCTAGTCGCAGTGTTGTTATTGATTAAATACCACTCTTTCGTGGTTACAATACGCTATATACTGCTTGTGGAGGCGAGTACACCAAACTGGGAGTAGAATGAAATTAGCTCTGAGGCACCCACACCATAGTATGTCCTCGGACCTATATATATATATATAAGATTGGATGTCAAGTTGGAGGGAGAGCTTATGGAGGAGGTGAATGTATTCAGATATTTAGGAGTGGACATGTCAACGGATGGGTCTATGAAAGATGACGTAAATCATAGAATTGACGGGGGAAAAAGGTGAGTGGTGCATTGAAGAGTCTGTGGAGACAACTTTGTCCATGGAAGCAAAAAGGAGAATGTATGAGAGTATAGTTATACCAACACTCTTATATGGGTGTGAAGCATGGGTAGTGAATGTTGCAACAAGGAGAAGGCTGGAGGCAGTGGAGATGTCATGTCTGAGGGCAATGTGTGGTGTGAATATAATGCAGAGAATTCGTAGTTAGGAAATTAGGAAGATGTGCGGGATTACCAAAATTATTATCCAAAGGGCTGAAAAGGGATTGTTGAGATGGTTCGGACATGTAGAGAGAATGGAACAAAATAGAATGACTTCGAGAGTGTATAAATCTGTAGTGGAGGGAAGGCGGGGTAGAGGTCGGTCTAGGAAAGGTTGGAGGGAGGGAGTAAAGGAGGTTTTGTGTGCGAGGAGTTTTGACTTCCAGCAAGCATGCGTGAGCGTGTTAGGAGCGAATGGAGACAAACGGTTTTTAGGACTTGACATGCTCTTGGAGTGTGAGCAAGTTGATGTTTATAAAGGGTATCAGGGAAACCGGCAGGCCGGACTTCAGTCCTGGAGATGAGAAGTACAGTGCCTGTTGCAGTTTTAAGACTGTAGTGAAAGCGCGTCTCTGGCAAAACTGTGATGGAGTGAATGATGAAAGCTCTCCTGTTTTGGGGCCACCCTACCTTGGTGGGGAAACGGCCGATTTGTTAATATATATATATATATATATATATATATATATATATATATATATATATATATATATATATATATCGTGCCGAATAGGTAAAACTGGTCAATTAGCAAGAACTCATTGAAATTTTCTATTATACGTTTAAAGCTATATTTTTTTCATTTACGTTAAAGTAAAAGTTAAAATTTTGTACCAAATAAAAATTAAAAAACTTGCCTAACGTTATTATAACAAGCGCAATTTAATTTAGCCTAATCCAACTAAATATATTTTAGATAAGTTTACAATAATTTAATAATAAACAAATATATTTTTTCGTTAGGTTCAGAATGATTATTGCATACACAAATTTTAACTTGCTTTATTCGGCAAGAAGAGTGCTGCTATCTAAGCCAAAATCGCAAGTTTTACATGGACGCTTCTGGCTGCCATCAGATCTGCATAGTTGGGGTGGTTCCCTTACTGCTGGGCATCCGGCTGTTGTGAGGCTCCTCTTGATAATGTTATTAACCTCTTCATGTCTTGCAATCCTTCCCTCGGATTTACGGCACACAAGACCATGGTACCTGAATCGGTCTGCTGCTTCACTGCCACAAATACACCTGTGTTCGGCGAGAATAGGGGCTGCAAGTCGAAAACGATTAATCCGTTCCCATGAAAAAAATAAATCCTATTGTTATTGGCATATTATACATTGATGGGGTTGTATAAAATAATTTAAACACTGCTTAATACTAAAATACATACATTAATGCAAAAGAATTAGATGAAATAAATGCAAATTTAACCTCACTTCACTTTGCTGAAAAGAGTCGAGTGCCTACTAGGATAAGAAGGGGGGAGGAGGAGGAAATGTTATTGTTTGGAAGGAGAGTCTCCTCTTTTTTGTCTCTTTCACTTATTTGGACCTGGTTGAAGCTCACCAGTTTTGAGTTTTACTTAAAATCTGTCCAAAGAACTTTGCTTCTGCCTTCTCCTCAGGATGTTTCGGAAATATGACATTGTCTGGTCATTCCAGACAATGCTATTACGGCTTGTTTGGGTTTTGTTGGGGTGGTACTTCTCTGCAAAGTTTTTGACGTCCATCCATTTGGCAAAGATTTCCTTGATTAATGAAGTAGGGGGTTCCTCTATCTCCTCTTCGGAGCCTGAAGAGAGTGCATCCATCTTAGTCTTGTGCTCCTCCTTCTCAAGTTTCTGCAGCTCCTCAGTGGTCAGCTCTTCCCTGTGCCCCTCCACTAACTCCTCCACATCACCATCACTCACATCCAGACCCATGGACCTGCCCAGAGAGACAATATCCTCCACTATAGACACAGCCTCAAAGCCCTCAAAGTCCCTTTCAGCCACTTCTTCTGGCCACAAATTCCTCCAAGCAGAGTTCATGAAACTTGCTGTCAGGCTTTGTCAATGAGAGTTATGCAATGGACGATAGTAAAGTGATCTTTCCAAAACTCTCTCAGGTGTCGTGACTCATTTTGACCCATACAAGTTCTAGCACGCGAGTCGTATTCCAAACAAAGGTCGTATACCAAGCAAAAATTTTCGCGTCCAAACAGGTCGTATACCAAGTTGGACTTATTCCAAAGCGGACGTATACCGAGGTACCACTGTATATGTATATTATTTATACCGACAGGTGTACTCTATATCTCTTTTTATATACACTGAGAGTTTCCTATAATCCCTGTGTTTGGGATGCAAGTTAACTCTCAGCGTATATTCAGAGGTAATGACCTCTGGGTATATATAATCTTGTAACCTGTGTACAATGTCTTCTGGCTGGTCGTTTAAATGGGCTGTCGACTATACGAGGGTCATTAATGCTGCAAATTACCTGTACAATACCAGTCAAGGGATTCAAGGCTTAACACGTCTCTTTTGTATCTTACATTAGCTTTTTTATTATTTAAATAGGATCTGCCTACCTTACTGTAAGACTATTATCTCTTAAGGTCAACTTTGTTGCAGAATGGCAATAAAAACTTGTCATAATTAATAGTTGAAAAGTGTCTGTCATTTTTGTGCAGGACCCAGTGTCTGTCATTCTTGTGCAGTACTCAGTGTCTGTCATTCTTATGCAGGACCAAGTGTCTGTCATTTTTGTGCAGGACCCAGTGTCTGTCATTCTTGTGCAGTACTCAGTGTCTGTCATTCTTGTGCAGGACCAAGTGTCTGTCATTCTTGTGCAGGACTCAGTGTGTCATTCTTGTGCAGGACTCAGTGTGTCATTCTTGTGCAGGATTCAGTGTGTCATTCTTGTGCAGGACCCAGTGTGTCATTCTTGTGCAGGACCCAGTGTGTCATTCTTGTGCAGGACCCAGTGTGTCATTCTTGTGCAGGACCCAGTGTGTCATTCTTGTGCAGGACCCAGTGTCTGTCATTCTTGTGCAGGACCCAGTGTGTCATTCTTGTGCAGGACCCAGTGTCTGTCATTCTTGTGCAGGACCAAGTGTGTCATTCTTGTGCAGGACCCAGTGTCTGTCATTCTTGTGCAGGACTCAGAGTCTGTCTTGTGTTTATTTAGGAAATTAGTCTTTCAATTATATATTATTATGAGGGACAATTTAACTATTTATTTAATACATCTTTATTGTCAGTGTGGTTCCATTGACACTGACACTGACGTCAGTGTGGTTCCACTGACACTGACGTCAGTGTGGTTCCACTGACACTGGCGTCAGTGTGGTTCCATTGACACTGACGTCAGTGTGGTTCCATTGACACTGGCGTCAGTGTGGTTCCACTAACACTGGCGTCAGTGTGGTTCCACTGTCACTGGCGTCAGTGTGGTTCCACTGACACTGGCGTCAGTGTGGTTCCACTGTCACTGGCGTCAGTGTGGTTCCTCTGACACTAACAGCTGTGTTAAACAAGTCGTGACATGTTAATGAGAAAAACACATGTACAGTACTTAGATATCTTTATTGAGGAAATGTTTGGGCGGCGTTGTCGGCTTCATCAGTGGAATACAGAGGAGATTACAATCCTGGAGTCAGTAGAAGAAATGGAGAGGTTGTTTGAGGTAATCATGGAAGTCTGTGCTCACAATAATAACATTAATAAGGCTGAGGATTACGACACGTGTGCAACAGTTGGGTACTTTTATTGATGAAACGTTTCGCCTACACAGCAGGCTTCTTCAGTCAAATACAGAGGCAGCAGTGTACTAGTGAAAGGAAGATGATGTAATCAGTCCATCAACCTTGCAGAAATAGTATTTGAGGTGGTCAGTCCCTCAGCCTGAGGGACTGACCAAACTTGCACACGAGAGTCACTCACTATGAAAGCAAAAGACTCGGCAGACGATGCAACATCCCCCCAATGCAAAACAAGGGTGTCACTATCACGATAAGAGACAGCACAATAAGTGTCAGGGGCCCAAGACTGTTGAACTGCCTCCCAACATACATAAGGGGGATTAACAATAAACCCCTGGCTGTCTTCAAGAAGGCACTGGACAAGCATCTAAAGTCAGTACCTGACCAGCCGGGCTGTGGTTTGTACGTCGGTTTGCGTGCGGCCAACAGTAACAGCCTGGTTGATCAGGCCCTGATCCACCATGAGGCCTGGTCACTGACCGGGCCGCTGGGGCGTTGACCCCCGGAACCCTCTCCAGGTATACTCCAGGTCTTATTAGACTGGGAGAATGAACTGGGATACAAGTGGGGCCTGGAGCTGAGTATCAACACCCACTATGACAAGTGGGTGAGCGTGTACGCACACAAACACACACACACAATCTGGAGAGTGATGTAGTGGAAGCAGGGGAAGCAGGCTCTATACATAGCTTTAAGAAGAGGTACGATAAAGCTGGTGGAGCAGGGAGAAAGTGGACCAAGTAGCGACCAGTGAAGAGGTGGAGCCAAGAGCTGTGGATCGACCCCTGCAACCACAGTTAGGTGAACACACACGCACACACACACACACACACGCACACACACACACACACACACACACACGCACACACACACACACACACACACACACACACACACACACACACACACACACACACACACACACACACACACACACACACACACACACACACACACACACACACACACACACACACACACACACACACACACACACACACAAAAACACACACACACACACACACACACACACACACACACACACACACACACACACACACACACACACACACACACACACACACACACACACACACACACACACACACACACACACACACACACACACACACACACACACACACACACACACACACGCACTTTTACATCTGAATTTATCTGTATCTTATTCCTAAAAAACAACAATAAAACAGATTGAGGTAGAAAGAGTTGATGGTATTGAGGGTGAGGTGCAGCTGCTCTCACACACCACCCTCACCCCTTCATCTTCAAAACACCTCCCCTTCCCCAAACAACACCCCTTCCAGCATGGTGGTGGGGGCGGGGCAGCCATCACCATGGTGACCACGTAAACACAACACAACATTGAGGCTCCATGAACACCTTAACGTTCGTAGTGGCACCACACACACACACACACACACACACACACACACACACACACACACACACACACACACACACACACACACACACACACACACACACACACACACACACACACACCACACCCCACACACACACACACACACACACACACACACACACACACACACACACACACACACACACACACACACACCACACACACACACACACACACACACACACACACACACACACACACACCACACCACACACACACACACACACACACACACACACACACACACGACACACACACACACACACACACACACCACACACACACACACACACACACACACACACACACACACACACACACACGCTGATGGAATAATGAATAAGTGGGAGTAGTGGCGTGAATCAAAGAGGCATCACTAGACACAGCTCTCACAGATACCAAACCCACAGGAATGATAATAGATACCATCTTTCCAATGGAATATCAGAGCCTGAGGAAAGACAGAGGGAGTGGACGAGTGACACTGCTCACAAATGCGATTTTGATGAGCTGGAGAGAGGAGACAGGAGAAGCAAGAGTACATAATAGGAACTCTTCAGTCTGGAGGTCCCAGGGTGGTAATTGCAGTTATGTATAACCCACCACAGAACAGCAGGAGGTCAAGACAAGAATATAATGAGAGTAACAGAGCAATGGTTGACACACTGGCTGAAGTGGCCAGAAGGGCTCATGCGAGTAGTGCGAACCTACTGATTGTGGGTGACTTCAACCATAAGGAAATTGGGAGAACCTGGAGCCACATGGGGGCCCAGAAACGCGGAGGGCTAAGATGATGGTTGTGGTACTGGAAAACCTCATGCATCAACATGTAAGGGACACTACCAGAGAGAGAGGAGAGTACGAACCAGCTAGACTGGACATAGTATTCACCTTGAGTAGTGCAGATATTGAGGACATCACATATGAAAGACCCCTCGGGGCCAGTGATCATGTGGTTCTGAGCTTCGAATATATAGTAGAGTTACAAGTGGAGAGAGAAGCAGGAAGGGCAGAGCGGATGAAGCCAAACTACAAGAGAGGAGACTACACAGGCATGGAAGTAAATGGTATAAAATACCGACAAAATGGAAAAAATAAACACATAAGCAGTATAATGTGATCCTTTATTGACAACGTTACGCCCACACTGTGGGCTTTATCAAGTCACAAACAGATCTACCTGGGTGAAAGGTACGTGGGTATTTATAGGATGGAGTCAGGTGGAGAATGCTGGGTAGGTTGGATCTGAACCTGCATGTGGCAATCTTCTGAGTAGGGTGATAGAGGCTAGGACCTTGGCCAGCTTTAAAAAGAGATTGGATAAGTATATGAGTGGACCTTCTGCAGTGTTCCTCCATTCTTAAGTTGTATGTGGGATAGCGTTGAAGAAGATTCTTGGCAATAGGTTCAGCTATGTTGTAGAAGTCGTTGTTCTGGTTGAAGTTGTTGGATATACAGATAAGTGATGATTCCAGGATTCTTCGGTATTGAGTGTTGTCTTCTCTGGTGATGAGTCTTGCGTCTCTGTAGTTGATTAAATGGTTGTGTGAATTTCAGTGTTGAACACAGGTATTCCTTGGATCGTTAGATCTGCCTCTGTGCTGGGTGGGATAAGTTAGTGAGGGCGGGACACGCTAGTGAGGGTGGGATACGCTTGTGTGGGTGGTATGCGCTAGTGAGGAAGGGATACATTAGTGAGGGTGGGATACACTAGTGAGGGTGGGATACGCTAGTAAGGGTGGGATACACTAGTGAGGGTGGGATACACTAGTGAGGGTGGGATACGCTAGTAAGGGTGGGATACGCTAGTGAGGGTGGGATACGCTAGTGAGGGTGGGACACGCTAGTAAGGGTGGGATACACTAGTGAGGGTGGGATACACTAGTGAGGGTGGGATACGCTAGTAAGGGTGGGATACGCTAGTGAGGGTGGGATACGCTAGTGAGGGTGGGATACGCTAGTAAGGGTGGGATACGCTAGTGAGGGTGGGATACACTAGTGAGGGTGGGATACACTAGTGAGGGTGGGATACGCTAGTGAGGGTGGGATACGCTAGTGAGGGTGGGATACACTAGTGAGGGTGGGATACGCTAGTAAGGGTGGGATACGCTAGTGAGGGTGGGATACACTAGTGAGGGTGGGATACGCTAGTAAGGGTGGGATACGCTAGTGAGGGTGGGATACGCTAGTGAGGGTAGGACACGCTAGTGAGGATGGGATATGCTAGTGAGGGTGGGATACGCAAGTGAGGGTGAGATATGCTAGTGAGGGTGGGATATTCTAGTTAGGGTGGGATACGCTAGTAAGGGTGGGATACGCTAGTGAGGGTGAGATACACTAGTGAGGGTGGGACACGCTAGTGAGGATGGGATACGCTAGTGAGGTGGGATACACTAGTGAGGGTGGGATATGCTAGTGAGGGTGGGATACGCAAGTGAGGGTGAGATATGCTAGTGAGGGTGGGATATTCTAGTTAGGGTGGGATACGCTAGTGAGGGTGGGATACGCTAGTGAGGGTGGGATGTGCTAGTGAGGGTGGGATACGCTAGTGAGGGTAGAACACACTAGTGAGGGTGGGATACGCTAGTGAGGATGGGATACGCTAGTGAGGGTGGGATACGCTAGTGAGGGTGGGATACGCTAGTGAGTGTGGGATATGCTAGTGAGGGTGGGATATGCTAGTGAGGGTGGGATACGCTAGTGAGGGTGGGATATGCTAGTGAGGGTGGGATATGCTAGTGAGGGTGGGATATGCTAGTGAGGGTGGGATATGCTAGTGAGGGTGGGATACGCTAGTGAGGGTGGGATATGCTAGTGAGGGTGGGATATGCTAGTGAGGGTGGATATGCTAGTGCGGGTGGGATATGCTAGTGAGGGTGGGATACGCTAGTGAGGGTGGGATACGCTAGTGAGGGTGGGATATGCTAGTGAGGGTGGGATACACTAGTGAGGGTGGGATACACTAGTGAGGGTGGGATATGCTAGTGAGGGTGGGATACGCTAGTGAGGGTGGGATACGCTAGTGAGGGTGGGATATGCTAGTGAGGGTGGGATATGCAAGTGAGGGTGGGATATGCTAGTGCGGGTGGGATATGCTAGTGAGGGTGGGATACGCTAGTGAGGGTGGGATACACTAGTGAGGGTGGGATATGCTAGTGAGGGTGGGATACGCTAGTGAGGGTGGGATACGCTAGTGAGGGTGGGACACACTAGTGAGGGTGGGATACGCTAGTGAGGGTGGGATACGCTAGTGAGGGTGGGACACACTAGTGAGGGTGGGATACGCTAGTGAGGGTGGGATAATGTAGTAAGGGTGAGATAGGGCAGTGAGGGTGGGATAGGGTAGTGAGGGTGGAATAGAGTAGTAAGGGTGGGATAAGGTAGTAAGGGTGGGATAGGGTAGTGAGGGTGGGATAAGGTAGTAAGGGTAGGATAAGGTAGTAAGGTTGGGATAAGGTAGTAAGGGTGGGATAAGGTATTAAGGGTGGGATAGGGTAGTGAGGGTGGGATAAGGTAGTAAGGGTAGGATAAGGTAGTAAGGTTGGGATAAGGTAGTAAGGGTGGGATAAGGTATTAAGGGTGGGATAAGGTATTAAGGGTGGGATTGGGTAGTAAGGGTGGGAGTGGGTAGTGGGGGTGTGGAAGATGGCGTCGATAATTGATCACCAGTACACCAGATGTCTTCTTCGTGATCTCATCACCATGATAGACTTACACAGTGTGGTGTTTGCTGCACCTTGTGTGACCATGATAGACTTACACAGTGTGGTGTTTGCTGCACCTTGTGTGACCATAATAGACTTATACAGTGTGGTGTTTGCTGCACCTTGTGTGACCATGATAGACTTATACAGTGTGGTGTTTGCTGCACCTTGTGTGACCATGATAGACTTATACAGTGTGGTGTTTGCTGCACCTTGTGTGACCATGATAGACTTACACAGTGTGGTGTTTGCTGCACCTTGTGTGACCATGATAGACTTACACAGTGTGGTGTTTGCTGCACCTTGTGTGACCATGATAGACTTATACAGTGTGGTGTTTGCTGCACCTTGTGTGACCATGATAGACTTATACAGTGTGGTGTTTGCTGCACCTTGTGTGACCATGATAGACTTACACAGTGTGGTGTTTGCTGCACCTTGTGTGACCATGATAGACTTACACAGTGTGGTGTTTGTTGCACCTTGTGTGACCATGATAGACTTATACAGTGTGGTGTTTGCTGCACCTTGTGTGACCATGATAGACTTATACAGTGTGGTGTTTGCTGCACCTTGTATGACCATGGTAGACTTACACAGTGTGGTGTTTGCTGCACCTTGTATGACCATAATAGACCTACACAGTGTGGTGTTTGCTGCACCTTGTGTGACCATGATAGACTTACACACATTGTGGTATTTGCCGCACCTTGTGTGGCCATGATAAACTTACACAGTGTGGTGTTTGCCGCACCTTGTGTGACCATATTAGACTTACACAGTGTGGTGTTTGCCGCACATTGTGTGACCATGATAGACTTAGACAGTGTGGTGTTTGCCGCACCTTGTGTGACCATGAATGACTTACACAGTGTGGTGTTTGCTGCACCTTGTGTGACCATGATAGACCTACACAGTGTGGTGTTTGCTGCACCTTGTATGACCATGATAGACTTACACAGTGTGGCGTTTGCTGCACCTTGTATGACCATGATAGACTTACACAGTGTGGTGTTTGCTGCACCTTGTATGACCATGATAGACTTACACAGTGTGGTGTTTGCTGCACCTTGTATGACCATGATAGACTTACACAGTGTGGTGTTTGCTGTACCTTGTATGACCATGATAGACTTATACAGTGTGGTGTTTGCTGTACCTTTTGTGACCATGATAGACTTATACAGTGTGGTGTTTGCCGTACCTTGTATGATCATGATAGACTTATACAGTGTGGTGTTTGCTGCACCTTGTATGACCATGATAGACTTATACAGTGTGGTGTTTGCTGCACCTTGTATGACAATGATAGACTTATACAGTGTGGTGTTTGCCGCACCTTGTATGACTATGATAGACTTATACAGTGTGGTGTTTGCTGCACCTTGTATGACCATGATAGACTTATACAGTGTGGTGTTTTCTGCACCTTTTTATGACCATGATAGACTTATACAATGTGGTGTTTGCCGCACTTTGTAAGACCATGATAGACTTATACAGTGTGGTGTTTGCCGCACCTTATGTGACCATGATAGACTTATACAGTGTGGTGTTTGCCGCACCTTGTATGACCATGATAGACTTATACAATGTGGTGTTTGCCGCACCTTATGTGACCATGATAGACTTATACAGTGTGGTGTTTGCTGCACCTTGTATGACAATGATAGACTTATACAGTGTGGTGTTTGCCGCACCTTCTATGACCATGATAGACTTATACAGTGTGGTGTTTGCTGCACCTTGTATGACCATGATAGACTTATACAGTGTGGTGTTTGCCGCACCTTCTATGACCATGATAGACTTATACAGTGTGGTGTTTGCTGCACTTGTATGACCATGATAGACTTATACAGTGTGGTGTTTGCTGCACCTTGTATGACCATGATAGACTTACACAGTGTGGTGTTTGCCGCACCTTGTATGACTATGTTTGTTACACGTTGTGGTGTTTGTTACCTTGTGCTGCTTGTTACACCTTGTAGTTGTGTTTGCTACACCTTGTGGTGGTGTTTGTTACACCATGTGGTGGTGTTTGCTACACCTTGTGGTGTTTGTTACACATTGTAGTGGTGTTTGCTACACCTTGTGGTGGTGTTTGTTACACCATGTGGTGGTGTTTGCTACACCTTGTGGTGTTTGTTACACCTTGTGGTGGTGTTTGCTACACCTTGTGGTGGTGTTTGTTACACCATGTGGTGTTTGCCTAACTTGGGACCGTTCCTGCCTAACTAATTTATTAACTTTTCTTCAGTAAAGTCTTTGAGGCTGTTAATCACGATAAAGAAGTTGATATTGTTTATCTGGATTTTAGTAAGGCCTTTGATAGAGTACCCTAACAGAGGCTTAAAGAAAGTGGCAGCTCATGGCACTGGGGGAAAAGTGCTGTCATGGATCGAGTCATGGCTCACCAACAGGAAGCAGAGAGTGTGCATAAATGGGGTAAAATCGGAGTGGGGATCTGTAACAAGTGGCGTTCCACAGGAATCAGTTTTAGGGCCATTGTTGTTTGTAATATATATCTTGACGAGGGAATTACTAGTGGTATCAGCCAATTCCCTCATGACACGATGATAGGTAGGATAATCGATTTAGACGTAGATGTCACGGAACCTCAGGAGAATTTAGACAAACTCAATTCGTGGTCAGAAAAGTGGCAGATGCAGTTCAATGTAGATAAATGCAAAGTTCTGAAGCTCGGGAATGTTCATAACACTAGCACTTATAAACTAAATAATGTAGAACTTAGCCGTACAGAATGCTAAAAGGACTTGGGTGTTATGGTAAGCAGGAACCTTAAACCAAGACAGCAATGATTCAGACACTTATGCAACATATGGGAATCTTTATTAAAGAAACGTTTCGCCACACAGTGGCTTCATCAGTCTAATACAAAGCAGAAAGGGGTAAGGAGAGGAGGAATTTGAGGTAATCAGTCCCCAGTGGAAGTGGATCATACCCAAAGGATGGGTAAGTTGTAGTAGTAGTTGTAGTAGCCGTGAAGAAGGTCATGTAGATGTCCTGTGAACCAAGATTCCATGATGTTGCAGTGTCTGGCAAGTTGTACATGAATGGTATACAATACCGACATTGTGAAAATTAGACACATGTGCAACATCTGGGTATCTTTATTGTAGACTTATCGCCATCCAGTGGCTTTATCAATACAAATTCTAGGAATTTCCTAGAATTTGTATTGATAAAGCCACTGGATGGAGAAACGTCTACATTAAAGATACCCAGATGTTGCACATGTGTCTAGAACATAAGAAAGAAGGAACACTGCAGCAGGCCTACTGGCCCATGTGAGGCAAGTCCAAGTCTCCTACCGGCTTAAGTAAATGCCCCAACCTAGTCAGGTCAGGTCACATTCACTTAAGGAAGGAGTACGGCATCTGACCTAGTAGCACAAGTTAGTCATGTCCAACTCACACCCACTCATGTATTTATCTAATCTAATTTTCATATACCATTGTTAAATGTAGATTAAACAACTACATGAGTGGGTGTGAGTTGGACTTGACTGGCTTGTGCTATCCTTAAGTGGATGTGACTTGGACCTCACTGGATTCAGCTTAGTAAGTGACTTGAACCTGCCTAGCATGGGCCAGTAGACCTGCTGTTGTGGTCCTTTCTTATGTACTTACCTTCTAAGACGGTAGACACTACACTGTGTCTAATAATTATTCTAAGACGGTAGACACTTCACCACATCAAGTTCACGCAAGATCATTACTAAAGGTCATTTGATATTTGTGGCACAATAAGGTCACCCAGCAATGTCAAAACAGTGTGTTAAATGAATGACCGTGACGGGACCATATGGTCGAGAGCTCCAAGGCCAACACGTGCAAAAAAGGTCTTAATGACAGTCAAATCATACCTAGTTATGACCAATAAGGAGGCAGGCATGTGTGACGTAGGGCCACCTGATGACCAATCAGAAAGCGTGTATATGTGACGTAGGGCCACCTGATGACCAATCAGAAAGCGTGTATATGTGACGTAGGGCCACCTGATGACCAATCAGAAAGCGTGTATATGTGACGTAGGGCCACCTGATGACCAATCAGAAATTGCATATATGTGACTTAAGGCCACCTGATGACCAATAAGAAAGCGTTTATGTGACGTAGGGCCACCTGATCTCCAATCAGAAAGCGGGTATATGTGACGTGGGACCACTTGACGACCAATCAGAAAATGCGTATATGTGACGTAGGACCACCTGATGACCAATCAGAAAGGGTCGTCCTCTGGCTCCGTGATGTCACGAAATCAATACCTCCAAATTTATGAGTTAATTCCTCGGTCAGGCCAGGCACAGCACCAGGCCAGGCACAGCACCAGACCAAGCACAGCGCCAGGTCAGGCACAGCACCAGACCAAGCACAGCACCAGGCCAGGCACAGCACCAGACCAAGCACAGCGCCAGGTCAGGCACAGCTCCAGGTCAGGCACAGCACCAGGTCAGGCACAGCGCCATGCCAGGCACAGCACCAGGCTAAGCACAGCGCCAGGCCAGGCACAGCGCCAGGCCAAGCACAGCACCAGGCCAGGCACAGCACCAGACCAAGCACAGCGCCAGGTCAGGCACAGCACCAGACCAAGCACAGCACCAGGCCAGGCACAGCACCAGACCAAGCACAGCGCCAGGTCAGGCACAGCACCAGACCAAGCACAGCGCCAGGTCAGGCACAGCACCAGACCAAGCACAGCGCCAGGTCAGGCACAGCACCAGGTCAGGCACAGCACCAGGCTAAGCACAGCGCCAGGCCAGGCACAGCGCCAGGCCAAGCACAGCGCCAGGCCAGGCACAGCACCAGACCAAGCACAGCGCCAGGCACAGCACCAGGTCAGGCACAGCGCCAGGCCAGGCACAGCACCAGGCTAAGCACAGCACCAGACCAAGCACAGCACCAGGCCAAGCACAGCACCAGACCAAGCACAGCGCCAGGTCAGGCACAGCACCAGACCAAGCACAGCGCCAGGTCAGGCACAGCACCAGGTCAGGCACAGCGCCAGGCCAGGCACAGCGCCAGACCAAGCACAGCGCCAGGTCAGGCACAGCACCAGACCAAGCACAGCGCCAGGTCAGGCACAGCACCAGACCAAGCACAACGCCAGGTCAGGCACAACACCAGACCAAGCACAGCGCCAGGTCAGGCACAACACCAGACCAAGCACAGCGCCAGGTCAGGCACAGCACCAGGTCAGGCACAGCGCCAGGCCAGGCACAGCGCCAGACCAAGCACAACGCCAGGTCAGGCACAACACCAGACCAAGCACAGCGCCAGGTCAGGCACAGCACCAGACCAGCACAGCGCCAGGTCAGGCACAGCACCAGACCAAGCACAGCGCCAGGTCAGGCACAACACCAGACCAAGCATAGCGCCAGGTCAGGCACAGCACCAGGTCAGGCACAGCGCCAGGCCAAGCACAGCACCAGACCAAGCACAGCGCCAGGTCAGGCACAGCACCAGACCAAGCACAGCGCCAGGTCAGGCACAGCACCAGACCAAGCACAGCGCCAGGTCAGGCACAGCACCAGACCAAGCACACTGCCAGGTCAGGCACAGCACCAGACCAAGCACAGCGCCAGGTCAGGCACAGCACCAGACCAAGCACAGCGCCAGGACAGGCACAGCACCAGACCAAGCACAGCTCCAGGTCAGGCACAGCTCCAGGTCAGGCACAGCACCAGGTCAGGCACAGCGCCATGCCAGGCACATCACCAGGCTAAGCACAGCGCCAGGCCAGGCACAGCGCCAGGCCAGGCACAGCGCCAGGCCAGGCACAGCACCAGGTTAAGCACAGCGCCAGGCCAGGCACAGCGCCAGGCCAGGCACAGCGCCAGGCAAAGCACAGCGCCAGGCCAGGCACAGCACCAGGCTAAGCACAGCGCCAGGCCAAGCACAACACCAGGCCAAGCACAGCGCTAGGTCAGGCACAGCGCCATGCCAGGCACAGCACCAGGCCAAGCACAGCGCCAGGCTAGGCACAGCACCAGACGAAGCACAGCGCCAGGTCAGGCACAGCGCCAGGCCAGGCACAGCACCAGGCTAAGCATAGCGCCAGGCCAGGCAGAGCACCAGGCCAAGCACAGCGCCAGGCCAAGCACAGCGCCAGGCCAAGCACAGCGCCAGGCCAAGCACAGTGCCAGGCCAAGCACAGTGCCAGGCACAGCACCAGGCTAAGCATAGCGCCAGGCCAGGCAGAGCACCAGGCCAAGCACAGCGCCAGGCCAAGCACAGCGCCAGGCCAAGCACAGCGCCAGGCCAGGCACAGCACCAGGCCAAGCACAGCGCCAGGCACAGCACCAGGCTAAGCATAGCGCCAGGCCAGGCACAGCACCAGGCCAAGCACAGCGCCAGGCCAAGCACAGCGCCAGGCCAAGCACAGTGCCAGGCCAGGCACAGCACCAGGCTAAGCACAGCGCCAGGCCAGGCACAGCACCAGGCTAAGCATAGCGCCAGGCCAGGCACAGTGCCAGGCCAGGCACACTGCCTGCTTCAAGAAGTGACACCAGTATCAACACCACAAGTACCTACAGTACCCTGCCGGGCTATGTACCGGTTGTAAGGTACTCTTGAGAATAAAGTATACTCGAGAAGATTGATTTGGTTTAATATTTATTCCCACCACTAGAACGTATGTACATTTATATATATTATGTATACAAAGTAGGGACCTGTTAAACCGAATAGTGAATAAAGTTTAGAGAGTAAGTATGAAAACACTCTGCTACAACTACATAATACATTCATACAGAAAGACAGAGCTAGTGTGGCGTTAACCAGGCCGAGGCACAAGAAGGACTGACAGTCTGGGGTGTTAACCAGGCCGAGGCACAAGAAGGACTGACAGTCTGGGGTGTTAACCAGGCCGAGGAACGAGAAGGACTGACAGTCTGGGGTGTTAACCAGGCCGAGGAATGAGAAAAACTGACAGTCTGGGGTGTTAACCAGGCCGAGGCACGAGAAGGACTGACAGTCTGGGGTGTTAACCAGGTCGAGGCACGAGAAGGACTGACAGTCTGGGGTGTTAACCAGGCCGAGGCACGAGAAGGACTGACAGTCTGGGGTGTTAACCAGGCCGAGGCACGAGAAGGACTGACAGTCTGGGGTGTTAACCAGGCCGAGGAACGAGAAGGACTGACAGTCTGGGGTGTTAACCAGGCCGAGGCACGAGAAGGACTGACAGTCTGGGGTGTTAACCAGGCCGAGGCACGAGAAGGACTGACAGTCTGGGGTGTTAACCAGGCCGAGGCACGAGAAGGACTGACAGTCTGGGGTGTTAACCAGGCCGAGGAACGAGAAGGACTGACAGTCTGGGGTGTTAACCAGGCCGAGGAACGAGAAGGACTGACAGTCTGGGGTGTTTCTTGAAGCGAGGAAAGCTAACCCAGGTCCTCCCCCCTCACTCTGAAATACCAGACAGCAATAGCAACTAGTTATTAAAAAAAGTAATCACTTCTACAAGTACATTATACAACTGATACAGACGTAGCTGACATCCTTGATATCCTGGTTATGCTGAGCATTTCAGGCAACTTAGGTTAATCATGTCCCCCAGAATGCCACCCACAACAGTCGACTAACACCCACGTACCTACTTACTGCTAGGTAAACAAGGACAGCAGGTGTAAGGAAACATGCCCAACGTTTCACCCGTGCCAGGGATCGATGCCGGACCCACAGTATAAGAGTTAAGAACGTTACCGACCATGCTAATCATCCTAGCAAGCAATGACTAACCGTGCCTAAGGCTGGCTAAGATGGCATGCGGGAAAGAGGTTTTTGTATGGTGTACGTTGAATACTAGACGAATGATACTAGACAGAGCTGTGCAGGCCACAACTGTCTAAATCAAGCCTTCATTATATATATATATATATATATATATATATATATATATATATATATATATATATATATATATATATATATATATATATATATATATATATCGTGTTACTACTATTTCGTGAGTCATGAAAAATACATACACACATAATATGTATTATATATACAGGTAAATTTGTCTAGCAGTGACACTAGTCACACTTCAGAGAGACTCGTCATTGTTTTTGTTAGAGATTCGCCTGACGTCTTAACCAGGTGGGCTGTGGTAGGGGTGGGCTGTCATGCAGTGGGTGGGTTGTGTAGTGGGCGGTCAGGTTGATCCAACCTTCATGTTTTTTGTAGCTTGTTAGAAAATGCACGCTCGAAATGAAACGAGATGACCCTCGCTGCCAGACGTGTGCCTCTCTCTCTCTCTTTTTTTTTAATTTTGTTGTTGTTGGGTAATTGTATGACAACTAAGGTTTCCTTTACTTGACGTAACCTATTGTAACTTAACTTAATGTAACTTAACGTAACCTAACCTAATGTAATCTATCCTTACGTAATATAAGGTACCCTAATGCAACCAAACGTAACTTAACCTAACATAATGTAATTTAACTTAACCTAATGTGACCTATCCTAACTTAACCTATACGTAATCCAACCTAAGATAGTCTAACGTAATCTATGGTAATCTAACGTAACTTAACGTAACCTAATGTACCCTAACGTAAGTTAACCTAAAATAGCCTAACCTAATGTAATCTAACCTACCATATTCTAATGCAGTCTAATGTAATCTAACGTAGAGTAACATAACCTAATGTAACTTAAAGTAACATACCCTGTTATACATGAATAAATATCATAAAATTCCCTATAAGCAAGACAGTAGTTAACTGTAGATGTTGTGGGTGAGTCAGAGTGATGTTGTTGGTGAGTCACAGTGATGTTGTGGGTGAGTCACAGTGATGTTGTTGGTGAGTCACAGTGATGTTGTGGGTGAGTCACAGTGATGTTGTTGGTGAGTCACAGTGATGTTGTTGGTGTGTCACAGTGATATAGGCGAGTCACAGCAATGTTGCGAGTCACAGTGATGTGGGTGTGTCACAGTGATGTTGTGGGTGAATCACAGTGATGTTGTTGGTGAGTCACAGTGATATGGGTCATTCACAATGGTATGGATGAGTCACAGTGATGTGTGTGAGTCACAGTTATGTGTGTGAGTCACAGTGATGTGTGTGAGTCACAGTGATGTGTGTGAGTCACAGTGATGTGTGTGAGTCACAGTGATGTGTGTGAGTCACCGTGATGTTGGTGAGTCACAGTGATGTTGGTGAGTCACAGTGATGTGGGTATGTCAGAATGATGTTGTGAGTCACAGTGATGTGGATGAGTCACAGTGATGTGGGTGAGTCACAGTGATGTGGGTGAGTCACAGTGATGTTGTGGGTGAGTCACAGTGTTGTTGGTGAGTCACAGAGTGGTCATTGAACCTAGCTAGGGTTCCCTTACTAATTCCATCCCACATAATAAGTTGCATTCACTAGGTAATGACATATGTCTGTCTGAGCTGGGGGACTCTTGAGTGGTGTCAGCTTTATCTCTGAGACTTCAGTAGTGTCAGCCTGAGCTGGGAGACTTCAGTAGTGTCAGCCTGAGCTGGGAGACTTCAGTAGTGTCAGCCTGAGCTGGGAGACTTCAGTAGTGTTAGCCTGAGCTGGGAGACTTCAGTAGTGTCAGCCTGAGCTGGGAGACTTCAGTAGTGTCAGCCTGAGCTGGGAGACTTCAGTAGTGTCAGCCTAAGCTGGGAGACTTCAGTAGTGGCAGCCTGAGCTGGGAGACTTCAGTAGTGTCAGCCTGAGCTGGGATACTTCAGTAGTGTCAGCCTGAGCTGGGAGACTTCAGTAGTGTCAGCCTGAGCTGGGAGACTTCAGTAGTGTCAGCCTAAGCAGGGAGACTTCAGTAGTGTCAGCCTGAGCTGGGAGACTTCAGTAGTGTCAGCCTAAGCTGGGAGACTTCAGTAGTGTCAGCCTGAGCTGGGAGACTTCAGTAGTGTCAGCCTGAGCTGGGAGACTTCAGTAGTGTCAGCCTGAGCTGGGAGACTTCAGTAGTGTCAGCCTGAGCTGGAAGACTTCAGTAGTGGCAGCCTGAGCTGGGAGACTTCAGTAGTGTCAGCCTGAGCTGGGAGACTTCAGTAGTGTCAGCCTGAGCTGGGAGACTTCAGTAGTGTCAGCCTGAGCTGGAAGACTTCAGTAGTGTCAGCCTGAGCTGGGAGACTTCAGTAGTGTCAGCCTGAGCTGGGAGACTTCAGTAGTGTCAGCCTGAGCTGGGAGACTTCAGTAGTGACAGCCTGAGCTGGGAGACTTCAGTAGTGTCAGCCTGAGCTGGGAGACGTCAGTAGTGTCAGCCTGAGCTGGGAGACTTCAGTAGTGTCAGCCTGAGCTGGGAGACTTCAGTAGTGTCAGCCTAAGCTGGGAGACTTCAGTAGTGGCAGCCTGAGCTGGGAGACTTCAGTAGTGTCAGCCTGAGCTGGGATACTTCAGTAGTGTCAGCCTGAGCTGGGAGACTTCAGTAGTGTCAGCCTGAGCTGGGAGACTTCAGTAGTGTCAGCCTAAGCTGGGAGACTTCAGTAGTGTCAGCCTGAGCTGGGAGACTTCAGTAGTGTCAGCCTAAGCTGGGAGACTTCAGTAGTGTCAGCCTGAGCTGGGAGACTTCAGTAGTGTCAGCCTGAGCTGGGAGACTTCAGTAGTGTCAGCCTGAGCTGGGAGACTTCAGTAGTGTCAGCCTGAGCTGGAAGACTTCAGTAGTGGCAGCCTGAGCTGGGAGACTTCAGTAGTGTCAGCCTGAGCTGGGAGACTTCAGTAGTGTCAGCCTGAGCTGGGAGACTTCAGTAGTGTCAGCCTGAGCTGGAAGACTTCAGTAGTGTCAGCCTGAGCTGGGAGACTTCAGTAGTGTCAGCCTGAGCTGGGAGACTTCAGTAGTGTCAGCCTGAGCTGGGAGACTTCAGTAGTGTCAGCCTGAGCTGGGAGACTTCAGTAGTGTCAGCCTAAGCTGGGAGACTTCAGTAGTGTCAGCCTAAGCTGGGAGACTTCAGTAGTGGCAGCCTGAGCTGGGAGACTTCAGTAGTGTCAGCCTGAGCTGGGATACTTCAGTAGTGTCAGCCTGAGCTGGGAGACTTCAGTAGTGTCAGCCTGAGCTGGGAGACTTCAGTAGTGTCAGCCTAATCTGGGAGACTTCAGTAGTGTCAGCCTAAGCTGGGAGACTTCAGTAGTGTCAGCCTGAACTGGGAGACTTCAGTAGTGTCAGCCTGAGCTGGGAGACTTCAGTAGTGTCAGCCTAAGCTGGGAGACTTCAGTAGTGTCAGCCTAAGCTGGGAGACTTCAGTAGTGTCAGCCTGAGCTGGGAGACTTCAGTAGTGTCAGCCTGAGATGGGAGACTTCAGTAGTGTCAGCCTGAGCTGGGAGACTTCAGTAGTGTCAGCCTGAGCTGGGAGACTTCAGTAGAGGGTTGAGGATATGCTCAAGAAGATAAGATATAAGCTAGAGAGATTTGCTTCCTCTACAGACGAAGGTGAAGAATCACAGAGCTTCTCAAATTGGCCAGTCTGTCTGAAATACAGGAAGCACTGGTTACTGAAATAGAAAATATCCAACTTAGGTTAAAGGAATCATACAGGATCCAGGAAACACAGAAAGAACTTAAAGCAATAAATGAAATTGAAAGCAACTCAAAATATTTATTTTCATATGCCAAATCTAGGGCAAAAACCACATCCAGAGATGGAAACTTACACCAATGATAGCAAAGAAATGAGTGAGATACTGAAGTCTCAATGCGACTCGGTGCTTAGAGAGCCGTTAATCAGACTAAGGTCGACAGTCTGCATGATTTGTTTATGACCGGAACTCGAAATTTGGCTAATATTTCCAGAATATCTGATATAACACTAACACCACTTGACTTTGTAAAAAATAATTGATGGCATGCCCGTGCACTCTGTCCCAGGCCCAGACTCGTAGAACTATTCAGCAACAACTGCAAACACCGTTCCGAGTGCTTGTGAAGTAACCTAGACACGGGGTCATCCCACAGTCACTATAAACAACAGACATAGCCCCACTTCACAAAGTAATTGCAAAGAATTAATAGACCGATAGCACTAACGTCCCACATAAAAATCTTTGAAAGGGTTCTAAGAAGCAAGATCGCCAACCACTTGGATACCCAACAGTTGCACAACCCAGGGCAGCATAGGTTTAGAGCACGTCACTCCTGCCTCTCACAACTACTGGATCACAGTGACATGGTCTTGGAGGCACTGGAGGACAAACAGAATGCAGTTGTGGTATACACAAACTTTGCGAAGAACCTTCTACAAGTACGGTCATAGTGTAAAAGCACACAAAATGCTTTATAAAGGATCTCTAACTTTTTAACCAATAGAACAGAGTTAAGTCAGACGCAGCTACAGTGAAAAGCTGTGTTTCACAATGTACAGTACTCTCTCTCATCCTTTTCATTCTTATATCTGACGTAGAGATGTAAACCATAGCATACTAGAATTTTCATGAGGACAAATTTCAATTACTCGCTGTGGAAAACTCAAGGGACTAAAAGCTAGATTGGAGTATAAAACAAATTGTAACCACATAACAGCGAAAAACTAATGTGAAGGACTTAAGAGTGATAATGTAAGAAGATCTCATTTTTCAAGATCACAATAGTGACATTATCACATCTGCTAGGAAAATGATAGGGTGGACAATGAGATCCTTCAAAACAAGAGATGCCAAGCCAATGATGATTCTCTTTAAATAACTTGTACTCTCTAGGCTGGCATACTGCTGTACATGTACGGCCTTTTTCAAGGCAGATCTGCACATATAAGTACATTAAAGCCTTTTAAAGTCCCTTGACCTGTACTCCTTGGAATACAGGCGAGAAAGATGCATCATAATTTACACCTGGAAAATCCTAGAGGGACTAGTCCCAAATCTGCATATGAAAATCAGTCCTTACGAAAGCAAAAGACTCGGCAGGCGGTGCGACATTTTCCAGTTAAAAGCAGGGGTTCCGTGAGTACACTAAGAGAGATAACATAAGTGTCAAGGGCCCAATTCTGTTCAACTGCTTCCCAACATACATGAGAGGGATTACCAATAGATCCCTCGCTGTCTTCAAGAGGGAGCTGGACAGACACCTAAAGTCAGTACCTGACCAGCCGGGCTGTGGTTCGTATACTGGATTGCGTGTGATCAGCAGTAACAGCCTGGTTGATCAGGCCCTGATCCACCACGAGGCCTGGTCATGGACCGGGCCGCGGGGGCGTTGACCCCCGGAACACCCTCCAGGTATACTCCAGGTAAGTCTCACTGTGTTCAGTATGTGGTCGCTCAAGGAAGTTCTTATGAACATTACATTTTATATTCAAAGAGTACAATTGACATGAGCTAAGAGAGGAACCAGTAATTCAAGGAGATAGTAGTTTAAGAAGAGAGAAAAAGAGATGTGGTTGGACCCCCTGCAACACAACTGGGTAAGTACAGGTGAACATGGGTAAGTACAGGTGAACATGGGTAAGTTCAGGTGAACATGGGTAAGTACAGGTGAACATTGATAAATACAGGTGAACACTGGTGTTCCACTCAGCTGATCCAATCATCACTTCCGCCTCCGTATATGTTGGGGCAAGTCTCCAGTGTCGTAATGGTAGAAAGTTGAAGGTGGGGGTGAGGGGTAGTGGTGGGGGTGGTGGGTGGTACTGAGGTTGGTAATGGTGGGAGGGGGTGATGGCACTGATGATGTCAGTAATAGCGAAGGGACCAGCGTGCGTGTGTGTGTGTACTCACCTATTTGTGGTTGCAGGGCTCGAGACATAGCTCTTGGCCCTGCCTCTTTACTGATCGCTACTAGGTAACTAACTAGGTATTATCTCTCCCTGCTCCATGAGCTTTATCATACCTCGTATTAAAACTATGTATAGTTTCTGCCTCCACTACGTCACTTGCCAGACAATTCTCCACTTCTTGACAACTCTATGACTAAAAAAATACTTCCTAACATCTCTTTGACTCATTTGAGTCTTCAACTTCCAATTGTGACCCCTTGTTTCTGTGTCCCATCTCTGGAACGTCCTGTCTCTGTCCACTTTGTCAATTCCTCGCAGTATTTTGTATGTCGTTGTCATGTCTCCCCTAACCCTCCTGTCCTCCAGTGTCGTCAGGCCGATTTTCCTTAACCTTTCTTCGTAGGACATTCCCCTTAGCTCTGGAACTAGCCTTGCTGCAAACCTTTGCACTTTCTCTAACTTCTTGCTGTGCTTGACCAGGTGTGGGTTCCAAACTGGTGCTGCATACTCCAGTATGGGCCTGACGTACACAGTGTACAGTTTTGAACGATTCCTTACTGAGGTATCGGAACGCTATTCTCAGGTTTATCAGGCTCCCATATGCTGTAGCAGTTATTTTGTTGATGTGTGCCTCAGGAGATGTGCTCGGTATTATACTCGACCCAAGATCCTTTTTCTTGAGTGAAGTTTGCAGTCTTTGGCCACCTAACCTATACTCTGTCTGCGGTCTTGTTTGTCCTTCCCCGATCTTCATGACTTTGCATTTGGCGGGGTTAAATTCGAGGAACCAGTTTCTGAACCAGGCTTCCAGCCTGTCCAAGTCTCTTTGAAGTCCTGCCTGATCCTCATCCGATTTAATTCTCTTCATTAACTTCACATCATCTACAAACAAGGACACTTCTGAGTCTCCCTTCCGTCATGTCATTCACATATTCCAAAAATAGCACTGGTCCTAGGATTCACCCCTGTGGAACCCCGCTTGTCACAGGCGCCTGCTCTGATACCTCGTCACCTACCATGACTCGTTGTTGCCTCTCTGTCTGGTATTCTCTGATCCATTGCAGTGCCCTTCCTATTATATGTGCCTGATCCTCTAGCTTTTGCACTAATTAATCTCTTGCTGTCCAAGAAAATGCACTCTACCCACCCTTCTCTCTCGTATCTTACTTCCGTTACCATGTCATAAAACTCCAGTAGGTTTGTGACACAGGATTTTTCCTCCCTGAATCTGTGCTGGTTGTCGTTTATAAGCTTGTTCCATTCTAGGTGCTCCACCACTCTCCTCCTGATAATTTTTTCCATGACTGCATATTATACACGTCAGTGACACTGGTCTATGGTTTAGTACCTCATGTCTGTCTCCTTTCTTACAAATGGGAACTACATTTGCCATCTTCCATACCTCAGGTAGTTGCCCAGTTTCAGTGGATGTGTTGAAAATTGTTGTTCGTGGCACACATAGCGTTTCTGCTCCCTCTCTAAGGACCCATGGAGAGATGTCCAATTCCACAACCTTTGAGGTATCAAGGTCACGTAGCAGCTTCTTCACTTCCTCGGTTGTGTGTATTTCATCCAGCACTTGTTGGTATATCCCTTGGTGTACCTCCTTATTCTGACTTCCCTGAGTCCTTTCTGGCTCCACTGTAAATACTTCCTTAAATCTCATGTTGAGCTTCTCACATACTTCTTGGTCGTTTCTTGTGAGTTCCTCACCTTCTTTCCTCAGCCTGATTATCTGGTCCTTGACTGTTGTCTTCCTTCTGATGTGGCTCTACAGCAGCTTAGGGTCAGACTTGACTTTTGATGCTATGTCGTTTTCGTACTGTCACTGGGCCTCCCTCCTTATCTGTGCATACTCGATTCTGGCTCTTCGACGTCTTCTGTACTTTTTCCATTCTTTAGTGCACTTAGCTTTTGTCTCCCTACACCTTTGGGTAAACCATGGGCTCGTTCTGGTCTTCCCATTATTTCTGTTGCCCTTGGGAACAAACCTTTCCTATGCCTCCTTGCATTTTGTTGTTACGTAGTCCACTATTTTGTTTACTGACTCTCCTACCAATTCTCTTTCCCACTGAACCTCCTGCAGGAAGTTCCTCATACCTGTGTAGTCATCCCTTTTGTGTTTGGCTTTTCCCATCCTACTCCTGTTACCCTCTCCACTTGTAACTGTACTACGTATTCAAAGCTCAGAACCACGTGATCACTAGCTCCAAGGGGCCTTTCATATGTGATGTCCTCAGTGTCCGAGTTACTCAGGGTGAACACGAGGTCCAGTCTTGCTGGTTCATCCTCCCCTCTCTCTCTGGTAGTGTCCCTAACATGTTGATGCATGAGGTTTTCCAGTACCACATCCATCATCTTGGCTCTCGATTTTTTGGGACCCCCATGTGGCTCCAGGTTTTACCAATCTCCTTGTGATTGAAATCGCCCATAACTAGTAACTTTGCTCTACCTGTGTGAGCTCTTCTGGCCACCTCAGCTAGTGTGTCCACCATTGCTCTGTTGATCTCTTCATATTCTTCTATTGGCCTCCTGCAGTTTTGTGGTGGGTTATACATCACTGCAATGACTACCTTATGTCCCACAGACTGAATTGTACCTACTATGTAGTCCCTTTCACCAATTTTGTCCATTTCTTCCATTTCCTCAGTGCAGTGCAACTCCTCATTCTCCTCTGCTCCCTCTATCTTTCCTCAGGATCTGATATCCGGGTGGGATATCAGATCCCGGTGAGTTTCGTTTCTGTGACTGCTATGATGTCTGGCGACGTCTCCTTGATCTTTCATGCCACTCCTCACATTTGTTATTCCATCCGCATTCGTATACCAAACCTTCAAATTCTTTTCTAAAATTGTGGTCTCGGGAGAACGTTGGGGTTGGAAGAGCAGGAGACCTGGCGGGAAACTATGGGGAGGTTGTTATTGGGGTGGAGTTTGTGATGAGGGGGTGGTGGCAGAGGGTACAGCGTGTGCATTTTGGACTAGATTGTTTGGTTGCATTGGGGTTGTTGTGGTTGAGTTCCTTCTGTAGGTGGTTCTGAGGGAGGTTGCATTTGCTCTTCCTCCTGAGTCTAAGTTCTAATGCTCATCTTCATCTTTGCCTCTTTCCTCCTTGTGTCTTTGTACCCTTTCTTTCAGTTTCTGCTTTTCCTCTTGTGTTCTGTTGTGGTCGAGGTACACCCTCCAGTACATCGATATGTCTCTTAGTTGTGCTTTCGTGTGCAGGATCCTCTTTCAAGCCTATTCTGCCTTGAAAATCACTTTGGCCAGTTTTTTCCTCTTGAAAACCACCCTATTCTCAGAAAATTTGTCAACTGGGCCATGTCATCCTCTCCTATTGCTTTCATGATACTTTCAATCACTTTTTTCTTCCCCTGTCTTCTTGCTTCATAAGTTTTCCCTTCAACTTCCTGGAGCCCCATAAGCAAAAACTGACCTCTTCCTTCATCGTCCCACTGCATTTCCCGTTGCATCCCTAGTGTCGATTTAGTTGCTTCCATTGCAGCATTTCTTACTTCAATCACTTCTCTATCTGATGTCCCTGTGCTTATTGGTCTGTCATTTTCCCTTCTCAGCTTTTCCTGGGCACTGCTGTTGTCTGTTAGGGCCTCTGCATATAGCTTAGCTCTTTCATTTTCTTCATTCCCCTCGTTTGTTCCTGGTGTGCTTATCTTTTCCCCGGGCTTCATGTTGGTCTGATAGGGGCTCTGTGTACAATGTAGCTCCTTTGGTCCCTACAGTCCCCTCATTTGTTACTGATGTAGCAGTTCCTGATGTCATGCCCTTACTTTTCTTTGGCTCCTTGGAGTGTTTTAGTTTTTTTTAGTTCCTCTTCTAAGCTCTGTATCTTAGCTTCTGCTGCTATGGCTTGTAGCTCCCATTCCCTGCTCTCTGCAGCTATCCTCTCCTCCATTTGTGTGTGTATGTACTCGCCTAGTTGCAAGGGTCGAGTCACAGCTCCTGGTCCTGCCTCTTCACTGGTTGCTACTAGGTCACTCTTCCTGCTCCATGAGTTTTATCATACGTGTGTGTGTGTGTGTACTCACCTATTTGTGGTTGCAGGGGTCGATTCATAGCTCCTGACCCCGCCCCTTCACTGATCGCTACTGTGTCCTCTCCCTGCTCCATGAGCTTTATTAAACCTCGTCTTAAAACTATGTATGGTTCCTGCCTCCACTACGTCACTAGCCAAACTATTCCACTTCCTGACAACTCTATGACTAAAGAAATACTTCCTAACATCCCTTTGTGTGCGTGTATGTGTGTATGTGTTAGTTGTACTCACCTATTTGTGGTTGCAGGGGTCGAGACTCAGCTCCTGGCCCCGCCAGTGTGTGTGCATGCGTGTGTTTGTATGTGTGTGTAGGTGGGTGGTTGGTTATGCAAGCTGGTGAGAGCAGTGGAAGGAATGTTGTTGTAAGACACAGGGCTACCAGTAGTGTGGTGCTGCTGCCCAGGCTTCCTCATCCAACGATGTTACTGAAACACTTGCAGAAACTACACACCATTTTGTTTTTAACTACAGATCTTTTAGAACTTCATACAGCAGACTTTTTCACCCACGAAAGTTAGGTCCTAACAGACTTACTCATCCAAGAGAGGCAGGTCCTAACAGACTTACTCACCAAAGAGAGGCAGGTCCTAACAGACTTGCTTACCCAAGAGGAACGACAGCAGACTCATTCACCCAAGAGAGTCACGACAGCAGACTCATTCACCCAAGAGAGTCACGACAGCAGACTCATTCACCCAAGAGAGTCACGACAGCAGACTCATTCACCCAAGAGAGTCACGACAGCAGACTCATTCACCCAGGAGAGGCACGGTCCTGCTCACAATTAGCCTTTTCAGATCACACACGTGTTCAACGTTTCCTATAAACCACTCAAGGTAGTTACTTCCATAACTCTACTTGGTGCTTTGTTCAGCTCCTGAACGACGCTGTACTGTTAAACCAGTCATTGCTCTTTTATCTCAGTCTCAAGTTATTCAACTTGAGCCCAGTATTGCCAGTTCTGTTTTGGTTAGATATTTTTATCAGTGTAGATAAATGATTCAGAGAACCCACAGGTTGATGAATAACACTTGTGCAACACTCGGGTGTCTTTAGTGGGGAAACGTTTCGCCAACCAGTGGCTTCCTCAGTCAAGTACAGAGAAGAATGGTTGAAGATCAGAAGGAGCTGAAGGTAATCAGTCCCTCAGTCTGGAGTTGATGTGACCAGTCCATCAATGTTATTAAGATTGATGGAGTGATCACATCGACTCCAGACTGAGGGACTGATGACCTCCTACTCCTGAACTTCAACCATTCTTCTCTGTATTGTACTGAGGAAACCTTTGGTTGGCGAAACGTTTCCACGTTAAAGATACCCACGTGTTGCACAAGTCTAATTCATTATCATCTTTACCACTCTTTATCTTCTTTTTATTTATTCCTTTTTTCAGTTGTTCACTTCAGTCCTATTCCTTCTAATTCTGCTCCTTTGTTGAGAGTTCAGGTTCACTGCTTTTATATCTTCTTAGGAGACATTCTTGACACACTTTGCCATCCTTCTTTGTATTTATATTCACTCTTTAAGGGGCACCTAAGTTTCCCCGTCTTCTAATAACATGTTTATTGTTGCAGAGGTGTGAGCACAGCTCACACCTCTGCAACAACAATTGTCATCAAAGATTTGTTAAGTTATACCATGAATTAAGGAGAGATCGTAGACTTCACCTTACGAAACGGATAAAGCAAATGCGATAATAATTATGGACAAGGTAGATTATAGTGGAAAAATAAACATGTTATTAGAAGACGGGGGAACTTAGGTGCCCCTTTAATATGGAGAGCAGAAGTGCACCTGGTATTTAAACGAGGACTTGCCAGTCATCTGCAGAGTTGTATTTTCACCTTGGAATAACGATCATTTCCTTTACCGGATTAAAACGATACATTTGTCAACACTGAACTGCATCGTCCCTCAACCTGGAGGCTGACCGACTCACCACCTCAAATACTTTTTCTGCAAGGTTGATGGACTGATTACATCATCTTTATTTCATTACTACTACTACTGCCTTTGTATTTGACTGAAGAAGTGTAGGCGAAGCGTCTCGTCAATAAAGATACCCAGCTGTTGCACATGTGTCTTAATATTCAAGGAGCCCTTGGAAAAAGAGGTAAAACAGTAAGGGTCATGCACTTCCTAGGAGATGTTGTTGAGGTTACAGATGACCATGTACTGAGATACATCTGGCATGATAACCCACGTGATCGTGATACAGCTGGCACGATAACCCACTTGGTCGTGATACAGCTGGAATGATAAGCCACTTGGTCGTGATACAGCTGGCATGATAACCCACTTGGTCGTGATACAGCTGGCATGATAACCCACTTGGTCGTGATACATCTGGTATTATAACCCACTTGGTCGTGATACATCTGGCATTATAACCCACTTGGTCGTGATACATCTGGTATTATAACCCACTTGGTCGTGATACAGCTGGTATTATAACCCACTTGGTCGTGATACATCTGGCATTATAACCCACTTGGTCGTGATACATCTGGCATGATAACCCACTTGGTCGTGATACAGCTGGTATTATAACCCACTTGGTCGTGATACAGCTGGTATTATAACCCACTTGGTCGTGATACAGCTGGCATGATAACCCACTTGGTCGTGATACAGCTGGCATTATAACCCACTTGGTCGTGATACATCTGGCATTATAACCCACTTGGTCGTGATACATCTGGCATTATAACCCACTTGGTCGTGATACATCTGGCATTATAACCCACTTGGTCGTGATACAGGTGGCATTATAACCCACTTGGTCGTGATACAGGTGGCATGATAACCCACTTGGTCGTGATACAGGTGGCATGATAACCCACTTGGTCGTGATACAGGTGGCATTATAACCCACTTGGTCGTGATACAGCTGGCATTATAACCCACTTGGTCGTGATACAGGTGGCATTATAACCCACTTGGTCGTGATACAGGTGGCATGATAACCAACTTGGTCGTGATACAGGTGGCATGATAACCCACTTGGTCGTGATACAGGTGGCATTATAACCCACTTGGTCGTGATACAGGTGGCATGATAACCCACTTGGTCGTGATAAGGTGGCATGATAACCCGGATTAGGGAGGGAAGAAGGGGAAAAGGAAAAGGGGGAAGGAGGGAGTAAAAAAAAGGGAAAAAAAAAAAGGGGAAAAAAAAATAAAAAAAAGAAAAAAAAAAGGGGAAAAAAAGGGGAAAATAAAAAAAGGAAAAAGGGGAAAGAAAAAAAAAGAAAAAAAGTAAAAGAAAAAAAAAAAAAAAAAAAAAGTAAAAAAAAAAAAGGAAGAAAAAAAAAAAAGGGGAAAAGGAAAAAGGAAAAAGAAAAAAGAAAAGGAAGGAAAAAAGGAAAGGGAAAAAAATAAAAGGGGAAAGGAAAAAAGGAAAAATAAAAAGGAAAAATAAGGGGGTAAAAAAGGGGGGAAAAGATAAAAAGGGGGGAAGGAAAAGGAGATGAAAAGAAAGGAAGGAAAGGGGAAAAAGGGGTAAAAGGGGAAGGAAGAAAGTAAAAAAAAAAGAAGGGAAAAAAAAAAAGGAAGGGAAAAAAAAAGGAAAAAAGGAAAAAAAAAAAAGGGGAAAAAAAAAAAAGAAGAAAAAAAGAAAAAGAAAAGAAAAAAAAAAAAAAAAAAAAAAAAAATAAAAAAAAAAAAGAAAAAAAAAAAAGAAGAAAAAAAGAAAAAAAAAAAAAAGAAAAAAAAAAGGAAAAAAAAAAAGAAAAATAAAAGAAAAAAGAAAAGGAAAAAAAAATAAAAAAGAAAAAAAACAAAAAGGAAAAAAGTAAAAAAGAAGAAAAGGGGAAGAAAAAGGGGGAAAGGGAAAAATAGAAAAAGAAGAAAAAGAAAGGAAGAGATAAAAAGGTTAAAAGGAAAAAAATAGTAAAAAGAAAAAAAAAAGAAAAAAAAAAGAAAAGGGGAAAGAGAATAAAAGAGCAAAAAGGAAAGAGAAAAGAAAAAATAAGAAAAAGGAAGGAAAAGGAAAAAAAATGAAGAAAATAAAAAAAAAAGGGGAAAAAAAAATAAAGAAAAGGGGAAGAAAAGGAAGATAAAAGAGTAAAAGAAAGGGGAAGAAGAAAAAAAAAAGAAAAGAAATAAAAAAAAAAAAGAAGGAAAAGAAAATAAAAAATAAAAAAAAGGAAAAAAATAGTAAAAAAGAATAAAAAAAAAGGAAAAAAAATGAAAAAAAAGAAAAAGAAAAGGGGAAAAAAAGAAAAAAAAAAGAAATAAAAAAAAAGGGGGAATAAAAGAAAAAAAGTAAAAAAAAAAGAAAAGAAAAGGGGGAAATAGAAAAAAAGAGAAAATAAAAAAAAAAAGAAAGAAAAAAAAGGGGAAAAAAGGAAAAAGAAAATAAAAAAGGGAAAAAGGAAAGGGGAAAAAAGAAAAGAGAGAAAAAAGGGGAGAAGAAAAGGGGAAGGGGAAAAAGAAAAAAAAAAAGAAAAAAAAAGAGAAAGGGGAAGAAAAAAGAAAAAAAAAGGAAGGGGAAAGGGGAAAAAAGAAAGAAGAAAAAAGGAAGGGAAAACAAACAAAAGAGAAGGAAATAATAATAGTTTTTTAAATCAGTTAAGTAAAATAAAAAAAATTAAAGAAAATTTTTAAAATTTAGCCATAATAGACTTCTTGAGTGGAATACATGGATGACTAAATATGGAGAGGCGAAGATGATGTGATTAGTCCATTAACCTTGAAGTAGCTTTGAGGTAATCAATCCCTCAGCCTTGAGAAGTTCCATCAAGGTTGATGGAGTTGATCACATCATCTTTATTTACTTCTCCACTGCTCTCTCCATTTATAGTCACCTCTGTATTCGACGGAAGAAGCCTACTCTAGAGGCGAAACGATTCGGATATATACTTAACTTAGACACATGTATCTTACTCATGGAGTTTTTTATACTGTCTTTCTTGCTTGTGCTGCCAGTTGTGGGGAGCTAGCCATCCCTGCTAGCACATATGGAACTACTGATGTGCCAATACACACACCTGTAATTACAGCTGAATATGTGTATGAGTATGTCACTCTTCCCAACACACACATCTACAACAGTCACATGGACACCACACATGACACCCAATTAGAAGTTGGAGATGAGTTAATTGAGCAGGAACTACCTACAGTGAATGACAAGTCAGTCATGCCAGAGGTACCAACGGAGACAATAATGTAACTTTGGTACCTGTTAATGTGATAGGTGCTAAAGAAGGAACTAACTCATGAATTTCTCTCTCTGGAAAGGTATTGGAGTTGCCTGACATTTTTCAAATTATAACAAACTTGCAGAAAAAAAACTGAGCATCTTCAGCAGATGCTGATAAATGTTATAAATACAGGTAGTCAGAATGTGGTGCTCTTGATTGAAAAAATGATGTCAAAAGTGCAGCAATTTCTATTCACTTTCAAACAATTTGTGAGGAAGAAGCCAATGGCTCTTGCCTTCAAACATTGCCTAAGGATTTGCTAGCAAAATGCCGGGAAATGCTTAGAGAAAAAGGTTGTGAAAATAAAAATGTACAAACTATGCTTTGTTCTTAAGTGTTGTGTGATGTATGTTAGAAAGAACTTGTCACATTCACTCCTGGTCCGGCAGAGTCGGGTAAACATGCAGTATCATGGTGTCAAAATATACGCAGGCAATTTTTCCATAAACATCTTTAATCTTTATGCTCCAGCAAACCAGCTTCGGCCTGATGCTTTACCAGATCACATCAGTAGTGAACTTACCCTCATTCTTGGAGACTTTATGCCAGACATAAGAATATTGGTAGGTCTATAACAAACACCAATGGAACTAAACTAATGAAATTTCTAAATGAGCATGATAATGTTCGAATTGTGGCCTCTACTGAGCCTACTCACATATATGGTGGCATACTAGATCTGTGCCTTGGATTTAATACATCATATACGATGCATGACTCTGTCATAGTTGATGATCTTCTGTCTGATCACTTCCCAAGGCTCACAACTGTCAATCTTGATCATATCTCAAGCAACCAAGGAGCTAAATAAAGGAGGAAACTTATCCTGAACCCAGAACACAGAGATAACTTTATTAACCACTTGGATCAATGGTATAAGAATTACGAGCCCACTGACACACAAAAATTCAGTGATGATTTAGTTGCCACTATTGAGATTGTACTCATAGATCAAGTGGACAGGAAAAGAAAACATAAATCTTCCATCATAATGATCCACAGCTACACAATTTAACACATGCAGCTAGGAGGATTGGTAAAGGTTACCGTGAATGCAGAACGCCAGACCTACTCAGAACGTTCCAAGCTGCACTAACAAATGCAAGTAATAGAAAGCAAGAACTTAGGCAACAGGATTGGGAACAATTTGTTAGTGGGTTAAATAGGTCTACCCCTTCAAGTTTGGCTTGGAAAGGTATAAATAAAATAACCAGGAAAAAACTGGTAATGTTGCTCATCCCTTTTCTCTTGAAAAAGCAAATGATCTCATAAATGACTGGTATAAAACATCCAGGCATGAAAATCTTTCATCTCATATTAGAAAAAACTTAGAGAATGTTTCTGAAGAAAGATTGAAATTGATTAATTTTATGAGACAAATATTGTCGAGAGTGCTTGCCTCTTCACTGAGTATAAATTATATAATGTATTAACTGAAGGTGGATCAACTGCTCCTGGAAAGGATGGGATAACTTATGATATCCTCAGAACTCTAAGACACGTGGCTGATAACCCTTTGTTACTACTGTATAATACCAGTTACATTGAGGGTGTTCTTCCTACTTCCTGGACCAATTGTCTCATTGTGTCTATCCCTAAGCCGCAGCAGCCTGATACATTTAGACCGATCTCCTTAACTAGTTGTCTTTGTAAAACTTTGAAAGAATGATACTTAAAAGACT